>JAODKF010000009.1:8591986-8605554 GCA_026779585.1 Mormyrus proboscirostris
AAAAGCAGCATCATATGCACTTCTCCGTTTGATCTCCGTAATGAGGGCGTGTGCATGAACACTTCCTTGGCGCGAACCGTCTGTCTCGCTCTTACGCTTCTTAGATAGTGCGCCCCTGGCGACCGTTAGCAGTAAAAAAGATAGATAAGCCGCACCATTGTATAAGCCATAGGGTCCAAAGCAAGTGAAAATAGTAGCGGCTTATAGTCCGGAGATTACGGTAATTCAACTCCTAGGGAGCAGTGCTTGGAGGCAGTACCTTGCATCAGCGGTACTTTGCTGGTTGAGGATTCGAACCAGCAATCTTTCGATTACAGGTGCGCTTCCCTAACCTTCCCAAGGTCACCCAAAAACTCACACCCATACTGCTATAGTCTTGGTGCTTGGTTATGTAATGAAAGAAGGAACCATTTTCAAACAAAAAACGCCAGTAATTTCACAGCATTGTCACATAACGTGGGACAGTGTGTAACTCGGTGGATTAGGGCTTTGTACCCGTGTCCAGAAGGTTGTGGGTTCAGCAGATTATTCATATCACTGTTAGGACTTCGATTAAAGACCTCAAGTGCACCAGGGGTACTGGCTGACCCCAAACTTTCACTTGTGTTAAACACAAATAGTTGTGTTCAGTGTAATGGCAAAATAACCACACATTAAAAATTACTCGCGTAATGTTGGGGGTAAATTTGGGGAAAATTACCACAATGACAGATCACAAATCCCATAATACGAAGAATAATACTCACTCTGTTTTTTTGGGTTCAGCAATAGAAGTTCCTGTCAAAACAAATAGGGGACATTTAAAAGTTACCGGTTGCTGACAAAAACCACACAGGAGCATAAGAGACTCGGGTCACGGTGCAGCCAGAGCTGACCTTTCTCAATGATGACCTGGCATGTGTGGTGCGGCCTGTCGATCAGGTGTTTGGTCATGAGGTCGCTCCCGGAGGCATCCTCCAGGAAATCGCAGTTAAGACACACCAGCGTTAAGCTCCTGCAATGTGCAGCAGCTCGAAATCTGAGCTTTTCAGAATAAAACTGCTTAAAACGACGGCAGGGTCTGCATTTTCAGCAGCGCAACCACCAAAAACAACAATTACAACACTGGTATAAGGAGACATTTATATTTTGTGTTTTACCTGGTTTATTTTAGCCAAAATAGGCAAGTAAGGGAGTGATTACACCATTAATGCTGTAATTACACCAATCACAGCATTAATGGTGAAAAGCATCATCTATCTCTGATTTGACAGCCACTTCCTGCTTCGCAACATTCTGAAACATCATGTCAGCGACAAATGCAGCCAGTTTCCCATACCGCAGCTTTCCTGTCGGCTTGCGCATCTTCCGAAACCTGTCCCTGGAGATGGCGCTGTGGAACCTAGAGAGAGACGACAGCCTCATTCACAGAGCCCTCGCAGGCGCGAGCTCGGCGCCTTTCTGCGATTCCGGAGCTACCTGATCATGTGGTTCTCAAACGACTTCTTGCAGCTGGTTTGATACTTGCACGCGCTGCATTTCATGACCAGGGGATAGTGTCCGTAGAAGTCCTTGACTTCTGTATAACATTCAACACACAACTGCGTCCCAAATTCATTTCTGACAGGAAAGAGAAAGGGCAAAGAAAAAAATTCAGCAAATAAATATTCACCACTTTTTTCTACGCATTTTTGCATGAAGACAAGATGGTGGACTCACTGAAGGCTCTTCAGGGCCTGATTGCTGCGCTCCAGCTGTCTGGAACTGGACAGACGCTCCTGCCGTCGGCTCTGGAAGTTTCGGGACTTGGCCGCACTGGGCGCCTGCAGGGACTTGGATTTCACCGTGCTGACTGGCGACCTCCCTAGCCGGCGGGGGGTCGGACTGCTGGGGGCCAGGCTGACGATAGACTTTTCGGGAGTTTTGGGGCAAGTAGAGGAGCCGCCAGACAGAGACGCTCGGATCGTCACCTTGAAGGGCGAGGGGAACAAAACCAAACAAGGAAATACTGCAATATTCATGATAGGGGCCCGGAAACGCATTTGTGTTTGTTAGAGGATATACCTTGGTCCCAGGAGGAAGACCTTCCAGGGTCCTCGGTTTCTTGAAGGTCCGGTGTAGCTGTGCCCTGTGGTCCGATCTCTCCTTGTACGTGAGGAAATTTAACCGGCATTTACCACATCGATGAATTCCCTTTTTCTGGGGGTGGGGGGGGAGAAAGTTAAAAATAGATGTGTGAATAACAGTTCATGCACATCACAGAGAGAAAATATACAGTATTGTGCAAAAGTCTTAGACAAAGAAAATGTCAAGCTGGTGTTTGTCAAAGATTGCGAGTGAAACCATTTCAAAACCACTCCTGACGTCACCACAGGATGAGGTGCCATCCAGCGCAGGGCACCATTCACACACACACACCATCCACACACACACTGCAATTTGCTAACTCCAATTAACCTCAGCGTGTTTTTGGACTGTGGGAGAAAACCGGAAACCCCACAAACGACATGGGAAGGACATGCGACCTCCACACACGCAGACCGAGGGCAGCGACTGGAACCCTGGTCTCCGAGGTGGGAGGTAACAGTGCTAGCCAATTTCATTAATTAATTAAATTTCACCACCAGCCCAATTAACTAATAAGTGGATTGGCTGTGGGTCCTGGAGAGGCTGGGGAGGTGATACAGTATAGCTGTCTAACAAGATATCAGTAACTTTTTGGAGAATGGAAGAAATTCTTGTTGGTTTTTATTGTATTACTGTTAATTTGTATATGTTCTAATGTCAAACTGTATTTTTTTCTGAGCAAAATCAACATTTACTACTCAGATACACAGTTCTAAACATTTTCATTGACTGCCTAAGACTTCTGCACAGTAATGCATGTGAAAAGTTGCAATGACAAGCTCGTGCGTCATGTGGTCATGTGCTGATCTATGAGATTAATTTCCGCAGATTACCAGCCCTCTGCTGACTTTCAGATGCAGTACAGCGGTCGTCAAATCCCCAAGGATCAAAAGTGCATCGTGCAGATTTCTCTCCGTCAGATCAGAAAGCAGTGCTAAGCTAACAGCACTGTGCAGGGCCTCCATTCTGAGGCACAGACACAAATCGACGACTCATAACAAGACTCTGACCGGCAGAATCTTGGGCCAGAGGGCCACGTCTTCGCACCTGATGTCGCATGTAATGCTGCATGTAGGTATGCCCGCTCCGCAGGACTTTGAGGCAGAAGGGACAGAGGAGGTCCTTGGTGTTCTCATGTACACTCCGGAAGTGGGTCTCTACTTCAGAGAAGAAGGATGACCTGTAGTTGCAGACCTTGTGGAGAATGCGTACGGCTCAGTTTTGGCATTTATTTGTATGTTTTCAAAAGTGAGGATCAAAAACAAAAAAATCATTCAAACCAAGTGTTCTGGTGCCTGTTTCACAAAGCAGGATTTCTTGTTTAGCCAGATAACTTGGATTTATGGTAGTCTGGGTTAAATGCCAGTGGATAAAGATCAAGTCCATTTGAAATGAAGTACCTTAAATCCAACAAGTTATCCAGCTAAGCAAGAAATCCTACTTTATGAAATGGGCCCCAGGGTGGTCGATTTGAATAACCTTGTCTTGTCTAACCACTGTGAGCCCGCTGTCTGCCTACCTGGCAAACATAGGGCATTTCCCCCGGCTTGTGGTTGAACTTCATGTGCTCCAGGAGTGCCTGTTCACTTTCAAAAGCCAGCTCACAAATCTTACAATTAGCTGCAGGAGACAGGAAAATGGTATTAAATTAACTCGGAAAACACCCCCTCGCACAGATGAACGACAGCACCGTGCAAGGTGCCGACATCACAACGCTAAGTTAAAGGTAGCGCAGATGCTAGCGTCTGGGAAAGGCTTAGCAGGCCTGGCGTACTGGTGGACTCGTAGGGGCTGTGGGCGCTCTCGATGTGGCACTGCAGCTGGAAGGGCGTGGCGTACTGCCGGTAACAGTGCTGGCAGGTGGTGTGGCTCTCCCAGCTCTCGTTGCTCTGCTTCTCCAGCTCCAAGTGGTGCTTCATGTGGTTCATGAACCTGCGGAAGACCACAGGCATCAGGACGCGCCCTCGACAGCCCTGCGTCGGCCCGGCCGGGTGAATAAACACGCGGGCGGATACACATGCATGTGTCCCGTCACCCGCGCGCCTGCTAGCTTCCTGACGCTGCTTTCATGTGGCTTTTTGAAAATCCCAGAATGACTCAAAAAAAAAAAAAAGCTAAGACCACAAACTTCTTTTCTCAGACAAATCTCCATCCTGCAGGCACAACACTTTCCTGGACGCCTCCAGCATCCATCTAGCTTTCTTTAATGCAATGGCACTCCTTCATTACTAGGGATCTCCCCATACAGCTGCCATTTTCCCAAACATGTGTTTTCCACTCTGAATATTCCAGAAGCATATGGAGTTAACATGGGGATATTATCCAAAAGGTCCAGCTCTAGTCAGCAACATCCAGCGTCTGAAAAAGATAAACTAGGTTCAGTCAGCTCTGTGCTGTCCACACACACATCTGCCATTATCAACGCAGACGGCTACCGAAATCCTGCTTTCATTTAACGCTGGGTTTCCCCCACTGCCACCACAAATCTCCGGGACCTTCCCAGAGACCGCAGCTTGTCAAGGAAAATTCCATTTCTCAGCCCGCACTCTGCCATTTTGCCATCTCTTAACAGAGCTTACAGAGGCGATGGCTGCACAGCTGCCAGATGTGCGACACAATACAAGAAGTCCCCTCTTAAAAAGCTTACGGAAGACTCTTTTTTTTTTGCTGTACCCAGAGCAAAGCTGTTTAGCTCATGCAGCTCCTACGCAGCCTTTACCACCGGTTCCAAATGGGATTTTCAGCTCTTAACTGCCTGTGTCCAACGTGGCCGACAGACAAGAATTCCTGCAGTTGTCTCATTCGACCCCAATCTGTCTGTATGAACAGAAGTCTTCAATTATTTACTTGTCAGTTTTTACCCCGGCCTTTTGTTATTTTTTGTCTACTCGTGCCTTTATTCCCAATGGGTGTTTTTGCTTTGTTTCTGAACATGTAGTAGAACACATAAGGATACACCTAACATACACAAAGCCCAGAGAGGAAAGATGAGATGCAGCTGCACAATAATTTATGTCGCGGTCATACTGAAAGGAACTCTGTCAAGATAATGAGCCAGTCTCCTTTAAAGGGGCAGCTCACCCCAAAAATGAAATATCTATTTTAGAGGGTCTTTACTGCATTTTATCCATCAAGGTTGTTCTGCTGGGAGTTGCCAAGATTTGGAGATTTTGGCCAAAGAAATGTCAGTCTTCCCTCAAATATAATGGGAGTGAAAGGTATTTTCATAGGTAATTAAATACATTTGAAAAAGTCAACAGCAACATCTCTTACAGGAAATAATGACCCAGTTAGTGAAGATAATCCACGGACTTTGTAGTAAGCAGTTTAGGAATTTTCTTCTTCTACTGAACCCCACACATCAATTGCATCACTGCCCAGAAGATACTGTCGGGGTGCTTGTGGTCCTATCTTCTGCCCAGCACTAAAGCCCCTCTGAAACATATTCTTTTCAGTTTGATGTGAACTGCAACTTTAAGCAATGCCTGGGGTTGACAGTACTCAGACTGTAGCCCTTTATACTCGACTGGTTGCCTGAAGCAAAAATCTTGGTCTAGATTTTTACCATCTGGACCTGAACTAGGCACCTGTCGGATGCACTAAAGCAGTAGATCTCAGTCTTTTTTGCAACGCGACCCAATTTCTGGAGTCGCAACTCTATCCAACAAGTTACCTGGCTAAGCAAGAAATCCGGCGTAACAGCACCAGGACACCGAATTTGAATAATCTTATTGTTTTTTTGAAAACATACAAATAGCTGCCAAAACTGAGCTGTATGCATTCTCCACAAGGTCTGCAAACCACAAATTAAATTATTACCCTGCCAGCTCAGTCAGAACCCTATATCAAGTACAGGTTTAAATTAACAGTATGATCCAGAACGCGGTGCAATTTACGCCAATCAATGCTAACCGAGACTCTTTCAGAACTTGCTGGGTCGTGACCCACGGACTGAGAATTGATACAACAAAGCACGCAGACAGCCGTGAAGGCCCACCTGATGTTGCTCTTCAGGACCTTCAGACAGCTGTTACACTTGAATGTGGTGAGCGCCTTCTCCTCCTTCACCCGCACCGTGTCTCCCTCATGTCTCCCATAGTAGAAGTCGGATACCAGCATGATGATTTTACCCTTCCCAGTGGTCTTCACGTGCAGCGGTGAGGTCGGCCGGTCCGGCGTTGATGTCGTAGGGAACACGCTGTTTATCAAATCATAGCAGCAGTACTGAGGGAAGACAGAGAAGCCAGTAAGTCCTTCTGGAAGCAGTGTCCTCCCTGCATATCTGTTTACTGACCGCATAACCAAAAATAAGCAGGAAAAGCTGATTCTACTATCAGAACATGCCCAGAGATGCCTCGACCTTCAGCCAGCGTTAGTGAAATTGGGGGGTTTGGGGAAGGGGGGAAAAAAAAAAATCAGGCCCACCTTCATGTGGCGTTTCATAGGATCCGGAAGGATGAATTGAATATTACATTTTGGACATTTTTTCTTGAAAGGTGTTCCATTCTGCGTGGAAGCTGCAGCATTGGGGGACCCTAGAACTGAGGAGAGAGAGAGAGAGACAAGTGATGCTTCCATACGCTGCTCTCCGTTCCATCACGCGGCCTCTGAGGTGACAGGGATGGCAGCAGGAGACACACACCAGTTTCCAGCTTCATCTTCTTGACCAGGTTCATCGAGTTCGGCTGAAAGGTTCGCTTCACTGTGCTGCTGCCGTTGCCTGCAGAGGGCGCTGTCAAGGGGGTAACAATGAATGATAAATAGCGGTTAATAGTTCAGGCCTACACGTGAGAATTCCTTGGATAGAGGCTGTACCGTCATACCCGAGTGACTGCCGGCGTGCGGAGCTGGCAGAGGCGAGCTCTTCTGATTGGCCGAGGTGCCTGGTTTGGCCTGCGACGCTGAGCAGCCCAGCTGAATTGGCTGAAGCGTGGCTGAGTTTGTGTGTATGGACTGCAGGGTACTGGTGGTGAACTGCGTGGACGGCTGCGCAGGTGGCTGCTTGGCCTGAGGAGGACTCTGCATGCTGGTCAGGGTGACAACATTGTTCTGTATGAGCTGGACCTGAGGCCTGTGGATGACCCCTGGCACCGGGCCAGCGGAGGCCACTGGCTGCAACAGTTGCTGTCCAGCTGCATGGACGAAAAAAATAATAATGTCACAGTGGACAAGCAGGTGCTGACCCCCCCTAATTACTTCAAATGCCCTAAGTCAAGTCATGCTTGTTACGCATTTACAACAATTCTTACAATATACATTTATAAGAATTTATCAGTAAGTGTTAGACGCTAAATCAGACATGAATGAATTAAACAGCAAGCACAGTAATCAGGGGAGAAAAAGAGAGTGAAGCGGTTATATAGAGTTAAATTCTTAATCAATTAAGCAGCTCTCATCCAAGTTAACTAATAATAACCATCTAAGGAGACGTCCTCGTGACGACCCAAGGTTAAAAAACCCCCCACAAAACTCATGCAGTCAAAAAAAAGTTTAAACATGCAGACAAGATTAATTTAAGAGATTGGAGGCTCAGTGCGCAACACTGTTGGGGTTCAGATCCCACCTGGAGCCGGTGTGGGGACTGGCCTGCAAAGATACGCTGTTACGCTTAACCGACGAGAAACAAACACGGTACCTGGAAGCACAGCAAAGGATGTAGCACTGGGGTACTGACTCCCAAGCGGAGTGATGAAGGTGGAGTTGTTTGGTATCTGGGGAGAAGTCAATATATATCCCTGATAGATCAGAAACACAAAAACATTTTGATACAGCAAACCACATCAGTGGCAAATCCTCAACCAGCATATCATCGAAAGCACCTAATTAAAAAAAAAAAAAAAAAAAAAAAAAAAAAAAAAAAGAGGAGAAGCCATGGTTACCGGGTTGTTGGTAATGATGATCGGCTGTGGGGACACTGTGGTCAGGGTGCGGGACACGTTCTGTGCAGCGGCAGGACTGGACCCAGGCTGGGATGTCACGGGGATGAGCAAGGACTTGGCCACTGGCTGGGGTGCCGCTCTGACCGTGAGCTGAGTAGGACCCGAGGACGCAGGCTGTGTGCTGGCAAGAGGCTGTGAATGCCTCTGACCAGGGGCCACCATGCCCCTTCCACCTCTCTGCACTGGAGAAACAGGCATGGTGTTCTGGACCGGTGCAGGCGGCTTACGCCACTGACTGGGGGCTTTGACGACAGGAGCAGGACCTGAGGACAAAACACATGACAGCTGAAACCGACTCAGGATCATTTTTTGTCGGATTTTCCGGTCACCCCAGGTGAAGACCAGCTCAGCAGAGGCAAGTATAGAATACAAGCATTCATACTTGGCCTGGTGTTCGGAGTAACTTTGGAGGCACGGATCTCTCCAACAAAGATGGGCTCATCATCATCCTCATCATCATCATCATCTACTAGATTTATCTCTGGTATTCTCCTTTGCCATGGCTCCAACTCCTCTTCCTCACATTCCATAAAAAGCTCCGACATTTTGATGCTGCTACTGGGAAAATGTCTTGACGTGAACAAATTTCATCAACAGTCAGGGACCTGTGATAACATAAAATAACAGACCTAAAAATGCTGCTGCATCAGATCATGGGACAGTCCCTTTCATAACGTGATGTTCGTGCACTGAATAACTATCAATATATATAGACTGCATTACAGAATTCATTACTTCGTCAATTATATAACGCTTGGTTGACGCAAATGTACATCAATATACTGACATGGATGATCAGATCTTTGAAAAAACCCAAGCCCGGGGTGATTAAAGGCTGCACCGAAGATTCAAAGAGAGTGACAAGTAAAGCAGGTAATTTTTAGGGTTCGTGCAGTCGATTATGTAAAGTAGACAGTGGAGATAGGAATGATTCCCGAACCGGCCCTCGTCCTTCCATGTACGTATTGTAAACAATAGCAGCGAATGGTTGCATATAATCCCAAGGGAAATAACTCAACTTTTCATTATCTTCGTGAAGACGGCACCGGGCGTATCTTTTCTTCTCGGCTATGATCGAACACGCACGTATTGCAAATGCATTTGTCTGTAAAACGGCAATTGATCAGCTGGCGCGCATAACAGTAACAACCAGCCGAACATGGCGTCCGGCGCAACAACTGCGGCTGCTACACACCGTTCCGACTCTTAATTTTCTTCATCACTGCGCTGAAAATGCAGAAGAAAATGTTTCTCCCTCGCGGATAATGTGATTACATAACGTTATGCAAATTATAGACGAGCTTACCGTTCGTATCCTATAACTATTTAGCATTATACACAATTTAAGCCTGGCCAGGACCGTTCCATGGGAGTTTGCAGAATGCCGCGGTGCATGACGGGTACGGCCAGCTTCGCGATGGATTCCTGACATACCGCTCGCTATTTCCTTCCGTCTTCGGTTCACAACTCATTCATGCCCGTGTGGCACAGATTGGCTCATATAAGAATGGGAGACCTGGTCATCATAGCCGTTACGGGCAGTGTACATTTTTAAAAAAAAAAAATCACCGTATTATTTTGTCTAGCCCATGAGTAACAATAGAGGATGCTCCCTCTTTTTAAGTCATCCGGTTCCAGAAACGTAGGCCTTAGTGTGATGGGCGCAAATCGAAAAATGTTTACAATTAAGTTTCAAAAAGCATTACATAGCAGTGTGACTTTTTATGTATATCGATCCTTTTAAGGTATGATATGTCTTTAAATATACCCGCAAAGGTCACTATTAAAGTCAACTCCAGAATTATTTACATCCTTCATGAAAATGAGCTGAAAATAATATATAAAAAGAACTACGCATGCAATGGGTGATTTGTTGGGGTTAAAGAAATGGGTAAGCCTCATGCTTTTATTTTCAAATAGATTTTTGGAACAAAATAAAGTTTTTATTTATTAACAATTTTTTTAGTAAAAATGCAGATTCCAAAAATATTGGCACCACAAATTTCAGTATTTGGTGGAGTTTCCCCTGGTCCGAATGACAGCCTTCTACCTCTTTCTCCAGTGTTTGAAAAGCTTAGCGAGCACACGTGGAGGCATTTCCACCTCATTGAGATTCTTGGATTTTCTCTTGTGAACTCTCCTCTATAATTGTGACCACAGATTTTCGGTTGGACACAAGTCTGGAGACTGAGAGTGTCATTACAAAACCTTGGTTTTGTGTTGCTGCAACCATTTCTTTGTCAATTTTTATCTGTGCTTTGGGTTGTTGTAGTTTCAGTTTCAGCTGTCTGGCAAAGGCAACCAGATTTTGGGCTAAAATGATCTGGTATTAAATTAAATCCATTTTGACCACAGGCAGCAAAACAGCCCCAAAGCATCAAAAACCCACCACCATAATTTACCGTGGCTATGAGGTGCTGTTCTTTGTATGCAGTCCCCTTTTCACAAAGATGTGTGTGGCCAAATAGCTCAATTTCTGTCTCATCTGATCACAATTCCAATTGTAATGTTGCTGGACACTGGGATCTGTGCCTTGGTCTCGTGGAAGGTTTCATGGAACTCGTCCAAAAAGCTTCTGGTCATGACGGCGGTGTCTCACTTGATTTTTAAACAATGAAACCCCAAGATTCAAATAAACGCTACTGCTGCGACGCTGTGATCTTTGGGCTCCTCTATGTCTCCTGTAGCACTCACTCTGCATAGGGGTGATATGTGGATGAGTCCCCTTCCTGGCAAATTTTCAACAGTTCCATGCTTTTCAACCTTCTTTACTATGGCTCTGATTGTGCTTAATGGTAACTGGCTACCAATTTTTTTGTAGCCATTCCCCAATATATGCAGCTCAACAGCTTATTTAGAGTTGTTGAGTGCTCTTAGACTTTATCCATGTTTATGGATGGCAAAAGGATTTGACCTGTGTGTCACCTCATATTTATACTCCAGTGAAGGAGGAAATGGTCATACATCTAGCTATTATAGTACAATTACTAAAAAAAACCAAGAATCTGACCAATAAATTGCAGCAGAGACCACCAGGTATCTGTTTGTAACCCCTGCCATTTTTTGCTGCTTTGCCAAATTATGTATTATGAGGGCAAAAATATTTAGCATGTTTGGAAAACAGTAATGAAAGTAAAGTAGCCTAAGATGTTTTTCTTGAAAGTCAAGCTTCTGTAGTTCATATAAGTACCCGAAATATATAGCTAAAGGGTTTTAAACACAAGAATAACAGACGCATAACAAGTTTCAAATCAGAACTAATGTTCTGGTGTGTGTGACCAATTGTCAACATTTAATAAAAGAAAAAACTACACAAATACTTACTTATCAAACTACAAGAATGATTCCTGGTCTTAGATGAATATCTTATGAACTGAGCTGAATCTGTTTAGCCTCAAGCAAAGGAGACTAAGGGGGGACATGATCCAGGTATATAAGATTCTAACAGGTCTGGATGCTGTTCAGCCAAATGGCTATTTCAATATTAGTTTAACTACTAGAACTCGTGGCCATAAGTGGAAATTAGCAGGAGAACATTTTAAAATGGATTTGAGAAAGCACTTCTTTACACAGTGTGTAGTTAGAGTATGGAATAGTCTTTCTGTTAATGTAATGCAAGCTAAAACCCTGGGTTTCTTTAAATCAGAGATGATAAGATAAGATTTTAACAACTCTGAGCTGTTAGTTGAGTTCTCCCCAAACGAGCTTGATGAGTCAACCGTTGAGTATCGCTATAAAGGCCAATACTTCACTTTTCCGCATGTGCTTAAGCTCTGAGCACAGGGTGAGGTACGTATATTTCATCATCGGGGGTGTGCCCCAGGCGGTATACGCACAGCTCAGATTTTTAATTATCATTAATTTATTTATAAGCACATAGCTCAGATTTTATGCCCAGCTGACATCATGCGCATTGATGCAAGTTGACTGCGCATGTGCAAGGAAATTGACTAGGCGTTTCCAGTAGGTGGCAGCACTGATGTTCACGGAGAAGAGGTCATTGAAGAAAGAGTAGTAGAAGGATAGTTGTAGGAGGTGCAGACGTAGAAACATTTTACTATTGTATTAACGTCCAGATTATATATCGCAGCATGCAGTTTTTTCAAAAGCAACAATTGAAATCTTGGAATTGAAATCTGGCAATTGAAATCTTGGCAATAAAATTCTCTACGTGGCGGGGCGTCCCACTAATTTTAGTCGCAAAGATTTCAAAATGTTGTGGTTTGTCCCATCTATCTGTCCATCCTTTCTCTGCTGCTTATCCGAGGTCAGGTCGTAGGGGGAGTAGCCTAAGCAGGGATGCCCAGACCTCCCTCTCCCCAGCCACCTCCTCCAGCTCCTCCGGGACCAAGGCAAGGCATTCCCAGGGAAAGATATACCCAGGGAGGCATCCATGGAGCATCCTAGACAGATGCCTGAACCTTCAACTGACTACTTTCAATGTGGAGGAGCAGCGACTTTGCTCTGAGCCCCTCGTAAATGTCCAAGCTCCTCACCGTATCTCTAAGGCTGAGCCCAGACACTCTGCTAAGGAAACTTTTTGCTGCTTGTATGCATGATCTCATTCTTTTCGGTCACTAGGGGAATGACTAGACAGAGTGCAATTCACACAGAGCCCTATGGAAATTAAGATGATAAAGTACCATGTGACTCCCTCCCAGACTGTGAAAAGCAGGGCACCACTGGAGCCGCCATACGCCGTATAAAGTTAATAATACACAACCCTAGTAACAACTTTAAAACTATTAAGAAAAGGCCTACCCGTTTCATTACACTGCTGATATTCGTGTTTGTTGCAATACATCTGTCCTCTACTGAGGCCTCATTTATCAAAGTTGCGTATGCGCACAAAGACGCATATGTGCACACGCAATGTTTTACGCAAAATCCCAGATTTATCCACTAAAACTTGATGCAAAAAAATGCATTTATTTATGGGAGCTCAGGAGGAGGTGAACACAGCCACGTGGACAAATCAGGAAAAAGCCAACCCCCCATTGTAAAGCAGGGAACTGCAGGTAAACCAGTCAAATGACCACACACATGCCAACAAATACCGCCAGCCGTTGCCTTCATGCAAAAAAATGTGAACTGGGATGTATTTTGATTATGACTTTATTCATCATTATTATTTTATTAATTTATTCTTTTTATTTGTGTAAGTCAACTATAATATTTTTGCCTTGAAGAACTTAATTTGCCTTTACAAATACTACTTCTTGTCATCTCTTCCCATGAATTGAAAATACCTGTAATTGTCACTAATTACACTAAATGTGAATTAGGCATTAGCCACTGGCATACATGGATCCACATATGAAAACAGCCTATAGTCATGAGACTGTGATACAGCATAATGGCATTCTTGCTGGTGATTAAATAAATAGAAGGACTAGATGGGAACAAGTTTTCATGGGGGGGGGGGGGGGTATGACGTTAAAATGCATCCGGTCCTGCAAGCGGTCCACCAACTTGCAGGGAAACAATTCTCGGTGGTTGGTGGCGGGATTGGCAATTAAGCTA
>JAODKF010000009.1:8692952-8709457 GCA_026779585.1 Mormyrus proboscirostris
AATTTCTGCCCACGAGTAAAAACTTGAGCACATATCACTCTGTTTGCACGCGGCGTGTCGTATCTGAACAATCGGAGGCTGAGGACATCCTCCCTCCTCCAGGCGTGGAAGAAGTGGACTTGTGCCTAAACTGAATTGACGAATGCATTGTAACCACATTTGTTTGTTTTTGTTTTTTTTTATTTATTGTGTTACTGAGGTTTAAAAAAAAAAACAGTCTGTGTCTACAGGGAAAGTTATGACGTCGCTTTTACAGGCTAATGATGTTTCAGGCGATTTCCTGTCAGCCAGGGTCCTGGTCCGTCTCACAGAGAAACAGAAATCTGTCCTGTCCCATCTGACTGGGCCTGACAGCCGGACGAGGAAGTTTGTACATTTTATTATTATTTTTTAACCAGTTCAGGCTGAGAAATTAAATTCCCATCTGAGAACTTGCGCCGCAGACCATTGTTTTAAAGGAAAATGCATATTAAATTCATTCCACAAATTTCAGCAAATAGCCGAAACATACTTAACTTGTCGTCTGTTTAGTTCAGTCTATGCAGAATGCTCCTCGCCTGGCCGTTACTGTCCACAGCTGGAGCAACACGCCAGCACAGCATCATTCCTTTATGAGTACAGCAGGGGAATGCTGCACCAAGGACGATGAGCTGTGGTTCTCGGAAAAGGTCAACTGAAAGGTCAAATGCAGTCTGGAGTTTTTTTTTTTTATAATAATAACAATAATAGCCCCGTTCAAAGAAGGGTCCACGCATTATCCCAGTATTACCACACGGGTGCAACTGGAGCGAAAACTTCATATTGCGCAAGTATTTTAAAAGCCCTGGGGGGAGGTGGATTGATGGAGCGCTTTGACAGTTCTGCTGAATCTGTCGGTGAGCACCGAGCATCCAATGGCCGGCAGGGTGAGCTACTTGGCTTAGGACACCGCGTTCTGTCTCACACCCCCAGGTAGTCCAGGGGCCACTTAAGCGGATCAAAAACGGCAGAGAGAGCGAAGGCTTTAGCGGCCCCCTGGCTGTGTAAAGGAACCCTAACGTCGTCTTATTCCTTTGCCATATAGTGTTCAGTGTAAAAGAAAAAAACATATTGCTGTTACTGCCTTTGTTTTATATGTATGCTTTCTGCCCTCTGGTTATTTGAGCGGCCTTGGCCAAGTCTCTACCCCGACTTTCCGGCCCTTTCCGCCACGCTGTTAGCTGCACTATCAGAGGTCACCAACATGTAAGCGAAACGATGACCATTGCCTCATCTGGCCTGAGTTCAAGCATCGCATCATTATCTTGCTGTCAAAAAAAACACAAAATACATACTTATGTACGTCAAGTTCTTTTTTTTTTTATTTTATTTGTAATTATAAACAAATAATACTTTCTAGGCTTCATAGAAAAGCTTGTAATGTCCAGTGTGGAATAAGCAGATGGAGATTCTAAGTTATTTAGAATGGCTTTGGACTATTGTTATCCTTCTTTGTTTGTTTGTTTGTTTGTTTGTTTGCTCTAAGCAGCAAAATACTAAACACTTAATACACTTTTAAAGAGTGCTTGGAGAGCTGTGTGCAGAAAGGCCCCTCACTGCAAGGTACAGCTAAGGGGCATAAGAATCAGACAGGCCGCCACCCCAACCCCCCCCCCGGCCCCTCCGCTCTTGCTTGGACAGACAGCGAAACGATGAACAAAAGCAGTTTTGAACATATATCCATTTCTTTTTATGTCAAGATCTGTTGAGGGAAAAGAGTGGTCGATGCTTTCATCTCACTATTATGTGTGTGCACGCTTGCATGCGCGTGTGCAGACTTCATTCTCTTTTGGTTTTGCTTTCCTCTCCTGGCTCTGCATTCAGCGAGGTTCTCTGCATTCGCCGTCTTCCGTCGTCAAACGAGGCTGCCACGTTCGGAATAACAATCAGCTAAATAAAAGAACAAAAGCTTCTATAAATAACACTGAGGCAGGTGGCTAAGAGACACGTTTGCAAGGCCCCGCCCTCAAGAACATATTGACAGGGGGACAGCGGTACGCGGCCCCTTTCCCTCCACTCTAGGTGTAGCCTTGTTCTACCTTTCAGTATTCTGAGCTTCAAGATGTTTCCAGAAGATCATGGGCTTCTGTTTCACTCCCAGGCCTGAAATTCCCCACCCCTTCCATTTTTTGTGTTTTTTGTTTTATGTTTTTTTTTTCTTGATTTTGTTTCTTTGTAATTGTTTTGGCTTTAAGCTTCAGCATATGCCCACAAGCTTTCCTCCATGCATATAAAAAATATATTGAATTAAAAAAAAAAAACATTTGGCTTATTTTTACTGTAGTTAGTCTTTTATACAATAATCTTGTAAGAAAGTTTCTTGAATTCTAAATATTACTCTTTCTAGATTTTTGAAATCAAAAGTTTTCAGTAAAAAAAAAAAGTTTCTTACTTTATTTTACTATATTAGGTAGTAAAGATGTAGGGTTATTTACCATAACCTGTCCATTATTATCAGAAATTTACAAATAGCAACCTAAAGAACATAGTAGGATTGTAGTTGCAGTCTAGTATGTATGGGGTATTGTAACAAGCTCAGTGGTTCAGATGGTGTGCTTCTCATCTAGGTCTCCAGCCTCCACTCTCGGTTGATTAAAGACTTGTACCTGTGTCAAAATTCAAGGTATTGTTGATGCACATCACGACGCCAGCTGCAAGAAGTTCAATGGTTTCTGTCTCTGTAACAGGAAAAAATATGTATATAACATTTATGTAGCAATAAATGTGCCATTTTTTTAACAAAACTGTATAAGCATTTCCTTTCGATCCTTTCCGATGTTATCCGCCATCTTTCTTTCTCCAGAATGTCATTGTTTCTGTGCCTCTGTTTGTTTGACTCTTGACTTGCCACATTGTCACATGCTACATGCTTCTCAAGCTAACAGTCGTATCCGTCCCCCATCCTTTGTTTTTTTCCTCTTTGCCCTTTGACCCTGTACTTAATCATGCCCAAATGAGCATTTTACAACGAGGAGAAGGTGAGGACCTGCAGAATTAGCTTTTAACAATTATATCAGTGAGGTACTGTGGTCTTTTATTATATATATATATACTATGGAACATTATTCTAAGCTTGAGACCTGTTTTTTCAGATGTTTATCATTGCAAGTCACACATGGTATGTATGATTAGAAAATGTCTGCAGATCCCACAGTGACAACGACCAGGAGTCCCTTAGTTCTGAAAGGGCTCCTGTAATTACCAGTCCTGGGCGAAACTCTTCACTGGACAAATGGTTATGTTCACCTCCTTCAGCTCTCTGCCACACTGGGATAATTGAATACACAGAGAGGGAAAATGACAGCATTTTCTACAAAGAGCCACAGCTAATTTCACAAGCAGTCAAATCATTTGTTGTACTGATTTTATAATGATGTCAAAATACACAATCTTTTGTTTGCTATAATAGGTCTAATTACTATTAATCAACAATTGCTTAACTACTGCTTAACCAAAATGATAGGCTTAAAAATGTTTGTTCTTCACAATGATAAAATCTAGTTCAGTTGTCATGGAGAGTGAGTTTATAGTAAAAGTATCCAATTACCCTAGATTACGAGGACATCCTGAACCAAAATAATCTTCGTTCATAATTAGGAAAGCAACAATGGATAATATAAGCACGAGTAATCTCCTTTCTATAAACAAAATTAAAAATGAAGAGATATATATATATGGTAAGATGATCAGACTCAACCTTTCCAGCATTTCTGAGTCAAAATGAGCCATGAGAAAATGCCCATTGTGGTGTGTAGCTGAATTCCTCTGTTTCTCACAATGAACGCTCTGCACATTCCTCCTCGGTGACATTAGCACTGTTACTGCAATTAAAAAGACAAATCTGAATCGCAGAGCATGTCCCAGAGCTCAGGAGACTCAAAACATCTGCACAGTGTTATCAGGGGTGTGTGTGAGCAGGAACTCCAACCAGTTCTGTCCACTTCACAGCAAGAGGTGTAAATCGGGATAATTATTTGATGGGTGTGGCGTCTACGGCTAGAGCGTAGCGCAATGACATCAGCATGTCATCTTTGTGAAATACCTGTTGAGCTGGTACCCATTTGTATGTCAACTCCTATCAAGACTCTAACACATAACTGCGCTGAATTATCTATATAAATATAATTCATACACAACATAGGTAAAATATGTTTCTGATTAGGTTAGGTTTTCATTGACAGCATTTATGAGAGCTATCAAAGCTGAACTTTAGCAAACAGATTTGTATTCACAGAAAGGCCAGTTCTTCAAGATACGCAATACACATTCCATTAAGTCATTAAATTCTTGGCCTGCAGATGAGTCAATAGTCATTTTTGTTGTCTCGAAACATCGGTTCTATAGCAACAGCTCACAATGTTATCAATTGTTATATCCATTACGGTTAAAATATCTGGCTACTGAAACTGGAAATTCCATTGTTACGATTGTACAGAGGTGTTCCCATGAAGCTATCATTGAAGATCCCTTTTTCTTTTGGATGTAAAGTTCATTGCACTTCTTGCAAGGAATGCAATAAATGAATCCCTCTGAAATGCCTGATGAGTGACCTAGTGTCCTTAAAATCAACATTTGCAATGATGTATTTCTGTTTCAGTCCAGCTGCTTCCTAACGGATAATTTTCACCATTTACCATAGTGTCTGTGATGTTTTTGTCATGCCTAGAGGACCTTAATAGCAGATCCATGGAGCCGTATAAGTAAATGTTCCTGCTGGACTCCAGGAATGCTGTGGAGAGTTAGTCATGGTCAGTTATAGGAGTGGGAACAGAGCGTGTTTCGTTTAAGCGTGGGACCACCGTGTTGGAACCCAGCACTCCGAGGCGTCCACATTTAACCGCTAGGGGGGCTGTTGACTGAATGGTTCTGGCTTCTATTGATTCCTGTTGTCTGTAGCATCATTCCAATCGTCCGCGTTCAGCCCTGAAAACAATGATAAAAACTAGGTCCCCTTTTATACCACAAGTTACTGATTGTTAATGCTCCAAAAAAAATGCATCGTCCATATTTTTTCAACTACAGATTTGCATGATACTTCGATCACTTAATGTAAAATTGTATATGTGTTAGAAGTGTAACGGGGGGGCGGCTAGTCAGCATGGGAACTAGTAATACCACACAATAATAATAATAATTATTATTATTATTATTAATAATAATAATAATAACCGGATAGTTTAAATATGCGTCCTCTTTAAATTTAACGTTTGGTTTGCTTGGAAGCGCATGTACGGATTATATTGTTTGAGATTGTTATACGAGAATTCATACAACGACTGAGAAACACTAAATAAAAACAACAGTTTTATGGCACATTAACCCAATCATGTGTGGTGAGGAGATTCAGTTATAGAGCCTTCATGTTTTATATGAAGCCCTGTCACGATAACTCTCTTCCAGGGCCAATACTAAGAACATCTAGAAACACTGGAAAGCACTTATGGTGAACCTGCGCATTTCTTTGACGAACGCGGTCCAGCACAGAGAAAAAACAGTCTACTGCGCATGCGCCCTGGCCCAGCTGCAGCAGTTCGGTACCGAACAGTGGCTCTTTGTGTTCCTCCTGTAACTCTACACCGCGTTCGGCAGTTCGGATTAAAGTCTGTAGCGATTTATACTTTTCTCACACCGATTGAAACAAATGAAGTCAGTGAGTCAAAACACAGCCAAACTAGGGGCAGCTAGCCTTGACATTAAGTGCACATATTTCTGTCTCAGTAGTGAGAAATAAATGATTGGCAAATCCTTGGAATAGACATAAAACACTGTTGCTATTTTATTATGATTTATCATTTCCTAAGTTGATAATGGAAAAACAACGTTGTTCTTGTAATCGAGTGTCACATTGAAGCCCTTTTATATTTTGAAAACTGGAAGGACATTCGTGGTTATGAAGTAGAAGCGTTTTATTTTTTCAAAATTAATTAGCATTCGAGAAAGATAAAAATTTAAATGTGGAAATCCATTGCAGATTGTCGTTACGTTCTGAGCAATTGAGTTAAATTGTGCAAAAGGGGCTGTGATGGACATTTTGCGTTATTTGCCACTCTCATGTTGTTTAATGATTGTTCCTAGCGGAATGCAGTCTGACTATTTGACATCTAAACACATTAATGTCCGCCGTATTGCATAAATGTAAATGAACACTAGATGGAGCTATAGAACTTTTAACTGAACTACAGACTCAACCAAGCTAAAATGTATACTGAACGTATTCAACATGTACCTCTTCTGTGTGTTACCTATTATGGCTGTGTAAAAAGGCGTAACTCGAGCAAACTTGTAAAGAAAGGTGAAAGGTTTAAAGTGTACGCATTTTCTTTCAGGTTGTCAACCTCATGCCTAAAGTTTTGTCACAGAGATTAATTATTGCAAAAAGTATCAAGGATAACAAGTATAATCCCTTAATGAATTACATCGTTGTCATTTTTCGCAACCCACGATATTTCCATCCACCTTCCAACCGCTTATGCAGGTGACACTCTTTGTATTTAAAAAATTAACGCAGAAAATATTGCTACCTTATGGGGATCCGTGAAAAGTGCTTTAGGGTGTATATGTGACTTTCTGACTCGAACCTTCCCTCTTTCGCCTTTAACTACTTAGATGGTTTAAGTTGAAGGTAACTGATCCTGGATCAGATCAGCTCACACAATCTACTCCGAAGTTTCCTGCTAGTTAAGGACTAGAAAGGGTGGATTTAAAGGCGAGACGGGCTTCAGCGGGAGGCGGGGATCCGCTTTTCCTTCGGGCTTGTTGGAGTTGATTTGCCTGGCCCGGCAGTTGTAACAAGTGGTTTTGGTTATCTTCTACAAGGATGGCACTTTGTTTAAAGCTTCAGACTTTCCGCTGAGACTTAAGGCAATCCGGATTGCTGCGTGTTAAGTCATTTACTGGTAAGTGTTTAGTTTGTTTAAGTGCTGGAATAAGCACGGCGTGGGAACGATGCGGATGGTTTTTAACTGGGGTTCTTCCACCTTAGTTCACCAGTGCTAAATAAACGTGATGTTCGCTTTTCGAGTTATTTGTGTCACCTACTTTTAAGACAGGAATGCTGGAACTGGTTTGGGTACTGAAAGCACATGTTGCATCTCCAGCAAAACCATTAAAGCTAACTTGCTAACTGTTGCAAAATTGCCGACACAATCGTGGTGGTCGCCGTTTGCTGTTCTTATCTAACTGTTTTTAATCACCTTGACCTAGATTTAATTTGCCGAAGTTACGTATCTGCAGTGGCTGTCGCGCTCCTGTTAGTAAATATAGTAACCAGCACCGATCATCGTCCTGGGCGAGTTAACCTGAAGCTTTTGTGCCCGGAAATATCTTTTTAGAACCACATTTCATACTATTTCTCGGTCATTAGTGCTTAATGTTTAATGTAAAGTAATATAAACTAATAAACAGCAGTCGCTATGTTGCTTTCTTTCTGAATTAGCCTACTTATCAGATTGTGTGCGTCGTGAACATTTCCCACGACTGAAACAAACGGAGCTTGTTTTTGTGGAAAATGGACGTTTTAAGTAATTTGCTAATAAATGTAGTGCGAGTCACAGATGGAAAGTGACTTAAAGTTTTACCGCTGAATCTTTTGATTAAATCGTCTTTCTTAAGGCTCCTTGTCGACTTTAAGTAGCCTAAATGAAAACGCCTAAATAGGCGTTGAACGTTGTTGATCTCTATTTTCTCCTCGTCAGATTCTTTGCTTTATCCGTAATTCACTTTTTTTCTGTACATTATCAGCTTTAATCAGCTGTTGAGAGACGCATTTTGCTGAAGGCTGCTCCGCCTTCACCGCAATCCTAGTTGCTTTATGACTCGGGTAAACGCATATGTCAGATAGTGGTACGTTTTTTGATTATCTAAATACTTTTTAATGCAACTGGAAATTGGCCACTTTTGGCTCGATTGTCCGGACAGGAGGACCGGGAGAGGCGTTTCCTAGTATTTCGCACAATGAGCGGAAAAGAGTTGCGTTAACACCTCCTCAGCACACGGCGTGGTGCCCTGGAAATACACGCGTTCCGTGGGCTTGGATCAGCTATTGTTGTCATCCTTTATTTTTTCGGTGCCGAAGCAGCCTTCCTCTGGATAAGGCGATGCAGCTGTTTAACTCGCCCACATTGTTCTCTTTCCTTCCCTGAGCACTGGAAAGTTTGATGCCCCCCAGAGTATTGTTGTCGTTACCAGGACGTCTAAATTGAGTGATTATTGCAAGATGGAAAAAAAAATAACGGGCCAGTTTGGAAAACTTGTAACAAGGCTGTTTTGGATCGTGTCCGTCCCGGTGCAAGAGTTCACCTCAAATCACTTCCACGGGTTTTTGTATCTGGTCGCATCTGTTTTGCACTTCGATGTGCGGTAGGTTTTAACTTAGGATGTATCTCCCCGCCCTTTTGCCGTGGCATTCAGTTGGAATGTGACCTTGCCCGTTTACATTTTCACATTTGCTTTCGGTGCGATGGTGATAGAGTGATGTATCTTGACTGTTTGGACAGACACGGCATGTTGTTATCCACAACCCTGAAAGGAGACCACTGATTAACACACCATTGTCTCAAGTTGCATGTGGTCTAATTGTCTGATACATTGTTCAGACCTCCTGTTTGTTTTTTGAGCTTAAATAACTCCCTTTCTCAGATGAACCCCAATCAATCGTGTACATACCAAAACCTGGCATACTGAGATTCAGATTCTTGTGGTGGGGTGATACCGGAACTTCAAGTTGTAGGATCTGGATATCTGATTACAACAGGTGGATTACAAACATGGGTTTAGGTTCTAGGCAGTTCAGGGCTGGATTTCACCACTTCTGAAAGTCCTATTGCTTCCCCCAGCAGCCCCTGACTGCACACTGAGCCTCCTGCTTGATGGTATCAGTTTTGTTCCTTACTTTGTTTAGTGTTAGGAAGCAATTGCTTCGCGTGGTTTGCTTATTTCCAGACAAGAATGGCTCCTGTGCAGCTTGTGTTGTGCATTTTTAATTGTAACCCCCCCCCGGCATGTCCACAGCAATCTAGTAACAACCGGAAACGTGTGAAGATCAAATGTGGCCAACGGTTTGAAGTTTTGCGTCTCTCTGCCAAAAAAAATATATGAACTAGTGGTTCATACTGTATTTTGATGTATTCCACCAATTATCATTGTCTGACATGCTGTGCTTCTAAGTGATCCTTAGTGTTTGACAAGTAATAATCAAATTATACTTCAATAATAATCAAAACCAAACTTAAAGCATTTTGGTTGCCTCTTACAAACATTTTATAACTGTGTTGTAAATCACTGCATGGAGCTGTCCAAAAATAAAGTAAATAGTGCCAGTAATTGTGTTTTTTCACAACAGCCAGATGTACCGGACAACTTGGAGAAGACAAGGAAGTATTAAACACAGATCCTCCTATTCTTTGTATATTCTTATTGTTTGGCTGTATACATTTTTACATTGTTTCAGGTGTAAGTGCCTAAAATAGACTGTAACTGGATATGTGGTTTCTGCAGTCTTTCCAAAATGCAGAGTTGGTCACCTTATTTTTGCTCCATTGACGTTTGACCTCCAGTGAGATGTGTCACCAGGCTTTGCACCTGTCCCATCACTCTGCTGGCTTGTGTCCCAACCTGCCTCTTAATTAGGATTGATTGAACAGGTAACTGAACACTGATTTGGTGAATGGCCCCTGAATTCTGATCACTTTACCTGGTCTTGAAAGATGGCTCTTGAATGAAAATCAATAATAATAATAATAATAATAATAATAATAATAATAATAATAATAATAATTATTATAATTCATCCAGGCTGGCTAAAGCATGTTACATGCAACTGAAATTTCGAGTTTTTCACTATGTTGGGTTACCACAGATCCCCACTTTGTGGACTCTTATGCAGACTCTGAGTTTATGAAGTTGCTCATTCCCTGCTCTCATACATATGTGATGTGCATCATAGGGCTGCAACAAGTAATCGATTCAATCGACTATTAAAATAGTTGGCAACTAATATAATAAACAATTAGTTGGGCCTACGTTATTATACACGAGTACAGTGTCTACCTCCTAATTTGGGAGCAGTAAGTTAACCAAAGCTGCGGTGGCAGTAAAGCACCATTAAGCTGGACGCCGACCGCCAGAAAAGAAAAAGGAGACGAGAGCCAATGGCGTGCCTTGAGTAGCTTACGTGATAAATTCTGTTTCAATTCTTCCTCAATTCTTTTTGCACAGTATTTCTTTTCATTCAGTAAAATTGTATATACTCTCTGTAAATTCATAAGTTTTCTTTTTTCTGTTTTGCACTCTATAATTTATTTACAGTATATTTTTACAATTTATTTTCTAGTTTTCTTATTTGCACAAAGTCTGAGCGGTTCAGGGTACATTTCACTGCATGTTGTACCTGTATAACTATGCATGTGACAAAGAATCTTGAAAAAAACGTTTGAAAAATGGCGGTGGCGGACACAGCAGAGTCTTGTTTTAACTCTGCCAGAAATAATTTATTTGACCGTAATTAGCTGAAATTAGGTCGGAGAGACACTAATTTATGTGATGTGGAGTTTTTGGATTATTTTATTCAATTATTCAGATTAATTAACGCCAATCCTTCATTCAATGGTGTAGTGGAGGGTAAATGCCTATGTTCGTAAACGGCGTTTCTTTTAAAATTACAAAACAACGTTTACTAACCTTTTTTGACCTTACTAATGTTAAGGATATGAATAGTGACCCTCCGTTTTTACTGCTGTGAGTATAGTTTACCCACCTTAAATTTCTTGTTACCACTACCCCACTTCTTCATTTCTTCATGATAGAAATTTATAGCAATATCAAATGTCGCAGTACTGAAGACCAGTTTCTGAAGATCTCGATCTTATCTTTGAGACTCTATTTCGACACAAGTCGAGACACAACTCTGAGAATATTCCTATTAATGAGCCGTTTACTGTCGTATTGGAAAACGTCTCACTTCAAGCGCAACCAATGACGTTACCCGCCCCGCCCCTTCACACACGCACTTGTGTGCACATGAACACAGCTAAGGTCGTGGTTGTCTGGGAAAGATGTCAACGTAATCGGTTATTGTCAAATGTGGTTACATATATCACAAAGTGTTTACCCTACTATTCTATTAGGGGGGCGCGCCAAGTTAATTTTATTTAATTTTATTTTCTATATAGCCTCAGATCACAAAAGAAGTCATTTAAGGTTACCTTTCCTATATTTCCTTTTATTAGCCAAACTAAATAGCCTTATGTTATTTATCTTATTTACAGTTCATCACTGTAAACCGGACACGTTTTAAGACGAAATTTTCCGCCTGACGTTCACGGGTTTTTCCTCACCGATCGTCTTCTTTGCGCCGTTCAGTCACTAAAGTCTATGGCGTTTCACGAGAGCGCAAGCCGGTGTCCTGACGAGTTGAGCTACCTATCGAGACGTACTATAGAGCCTTTTTGCGCATGTGCAGTTCCGTTTGGGGGTTAGGATAAGGGTTTTAGGGGTTTTTTTGGGGGTTACTCGACAAAGTAGCTCAACTCGATAGAACACCGGCGCATTTTTAACGTAAAATGCTGAAAAGGCTTTTTTCCACACAAAAAATGTTTATTTTGTTTGTCCGTAATAAATGCAGACACACTCGCTCGCGTGCTTCCCCCCCCCCCAATGTTGTGTATCAACATTAAATAACATTAGAGAATTATTTAATAATATTCTTAGTAGCAGCAGCAGTAATCTGTGCCATGCTGGTTGCACTTTATAAAAAAAAAAAAAGATTGTGTTTTTCATTACATTGATTCAGCTGCTATAAAACTTCAATATTTTGTACTGTTATTGTAGCATACATTTATTTTTTATGTGAGTTGCTGGAAACAACCTTTGTACAAAGACAGTTTGGGTTTGTAAAAAATGCTGGAGATTGACCCCCCCCCCCCATTAATAATTGATTAATCGAAAAATAATCATTAGTTGCAGCTCTAGTGCATCAATAAACATTGATGTTTTGTGGAGCCCACAATCCCACTGTAAATACAGCAAGATATTTTATCTATAGACACCCTGTACTATTCCACTTTTTATTATCTTGTGTCATTTATACTGGAAGGCTACTCATTGCATCTGTTCAGCATTTGATCTATGGATTAGCCACACTGTACTTTCTCTGTTTGCGTGTCTTTTCCCGCATAGTATTTTTATTCATCTTTGTATCTTGCACTTGGCCGGATTGGGCTCTTGTAGAATATGAATTCCAATGTGTATAGAGTGCAGATGGCTGAAGAACAGTCCCTCTATTCAGCTTGTTGAAGATGTTTGATGGACATGTGAAGTCCCCTGGGAGTGTGTCTCCAGACAGTTGTGTGTTTGATGGTTTCTTGATGTGTTAGCTGGGTAGCCTACTGGGGCTAATTAAAAAAACAAAAAAAACAGTGTGTGTGTTATGAGTGGCTTTGGGTAATGACTGCTCTTTAGATTGGCTCCTTCATTTTAGCGACACTAACCATAGCTGTCTTGTTTTTTGGCACTTTAATTTGGAGTGAAATTCAGAAAAGTATCTCGTTCAAGAGTGATCTGGAGAAGCCCCGTTCGGGATGCCTTTTGGGTCGGTGTCCGTAACCATGGCAACCCCTTTTCCTCCGGTAATCCATCTTGACAGTGGAACCTGACACACATTTGACACTTTTCACAAGTGCGCATGTGATAAGTAGTAATTAAGGAAAACGGAGCATCTTACCAGCTGTGTCTGGATGAAATATCAGGATGCATGCGGGTGCATTGCCGCCTCTGATTGGGCTGCTTAACCTCAGAGCACTTGTCTGTATGAATGGGTAAGGTTTCAGGAATCGCCTTGACATGCAGCGATGGAAATCATGGATAAATGTTGTATATGCACTAGTCCTTGCCTTTTAGCCACATTTTAAATTGCCTCAAGTATTGTTCACTGTTTTGCTAGTTGATGCTTTTGTTTTCTTTATAAATGCTGCGGCTCATTTTTATTTTTTTTTTCTCTTGGTTAAGTTGGTGGGTGGAGTGGTGGCTGAGGGTAGGGATCGGAAGGTTGCTGGTTTGAATCCTGTGAATGCCAGGAGGGATCCTACTCCACTGGCCCCTTGAGCAAGGTCCTTAACCCGCAAGTATAATGTTACTCTGCATCCAGTTCTGTAAGCAGGTCCTCCGAGGAAATTTGGGGGTTGGTGGCAGGATTGGTACTCCAGGCACCGTGAAAAACTCCCACTGGTCCGTTCGTATTAGTATGATGCTGAGGTATCACTTGCCACATGGCTGCACTCAGATTCTCATCTCTGAGGTGGTTTGTCGTGTGGTGGGTGCAGGAATGCGCTGTAATCAGCGCATGCTCCTAACCCCTCTCTAAGTTGGTGGTAGCTTGATTTATTTATTTTTTGTGGCTTATTCTGTATTATAACAATACTAGTAATAGTACTTAAATGAACAGTAACTAAAGTCTGTAGTTCAGTGTCTCGTATGACTGTTCATTTGTAATATTTCCGAATGTTAAATAAAGTCTCGTGTCTGTCAATAACCTTGTCCTGTGCTTGTTTGCAGCTGTGAATCTTCAATCCAGTGACGGGAATTTTTATTTTTTTTGATGGAGATGGAGTCCTATCGAGTCGGCGGCATTTCTGGTGGCAGCTTACCTTCGGCGTACCTGGCACACGAGTGCCCAAGCAGACCCGTGAGCAGCGGACCTGGGAGATACGGCCTCAGCATCCGCGTGCAGGGGATCGGCGGACACCCGTACGTCGTGCTCAACAACCGGGATCGGGAACCATCACCCTGTAAGGAACTCGAGAGCAATGGGCACAGCGCTGACGGGGACGCTGGCGGGCAGCACGGCCCGGACAGGTACACCCCTCCGTGGGAGCAGAACCCAGATAACTCTCTTGGGGAGTACAGGTCGCACAAGCAGATGCTTTTTGCTGGGTCCCACAATGGGGTGACTGAGTTCCGGGAGTCGCAGAAGAAGCCATCCACTCTGCTGAACTTCCAGAGACACCCAGAGCTGCTCCGGCCATACGACCCTGAGAACAACAGTCTAAACCTGGAGGATCCGCCTGCTCTGACGCCCCGACCCGTTTCCTTATCCGAAACTGGAAGTCTCCCTTGCTCACAAGTCACTCGCGGCGTGTCCCCCAGCTTGGATAAGCCCGGTACCGCCACACCGGCGTACCAGGACCGGTTCCCACAGCAGTCCGAGCCACAGGTCCAGTCCCTTCCTCGGCAACACGCGCCGTCACCAGACAGGCTGGCGTTCCAGGTTCAGCCCAAGACTCAGGAGATGCTCTTACCAGAACTGAAGCCCCAGTCCCGACAGCTGGTCCGGCCCGAGGTCCAGGTTCAGCAGAAGCCACAACCTGAGACACAGGTCCAGTCCCCCCCTCATCAGCAGGCAAAGCCCCAGAAGCTGGTCCAGCCCACCTCTCAGGATCAACAGAAGCCACAAACTCAAGCTGCCGCCGTGGCCCCATCTGCCCCTGATGCGGGTCAGCAGGCTGGAGTGGCGCCGCCAGCCAGCACCAGTGCCGGCTCAAGCCTGGAGCGCAATCACCGAAAGCCGGACGTCCTGCTCCTTCGCCGGCACGACTCCAGCGGTCCCGTGCTGCAGTCCCAACATTCCAGTCACTCTTCCTCATCTCCCTCGTCCACTTCTAGGCCTCTCCTTGGAGACCCACTGGAATCCCTGGGCTTAGACCCCATCAATCGTCACCAGAACCGTCGGTACATCCCATTCATGCCGGGCACGGGCCGTGACATCGACACGGGCTCCATCAAGGCGGTAGAAGAGCTAATTGACAAGTTTGATGGCAAGGAAGGCCACCAGCGCAGGGGCCGGGCAGGGCGACGGAATCGCATTAACGCAGAGGAGCGCAAGCGGTCCCGCAGCGTGGACAGTGCCTTTCCCTTTGGTCTCAGAGGGGACACCGATTACCTGGAGGAGTTCAGCAAGAACCAGGGCCGGTCCACCGAGCATGTGCTCCGGCCCTCACAGCTGCGGCAGCTCAAGGGGGCTCAGGCCCAGGACCTCAGCGGCCCCACATCGCCCCCGAGGGGCAAGGAGGGCGCAAGCGCTGCAGCTCGGGGCGGAAGTGCTCCAGGCTCCCCACAAGGCACCACACTCCACGGTGCGAACTCCGCCCTGGGCTGCAGGACTGCAGTGAGCAGGTCTTCCACACTGCCGCTGGAGTCAAAGGGAGGAGACGAACTGAAATCCATACGGTCTTTCAAAGTCTTAACAGGCATGGCAGCGGCCTCTCCGGCTGTGTCCATGATTAGCGACTCCAAGAAGAACGACACAGACAATCCGGTAAATGTTTTCGCTGGGAGGCGTTTACGGTTATGCGCAACATAACAACGTTTTTGGTCAACGATGGACCGCTCGCGATGTTATAGCGGAGCTGAATAATGTACAGTACATAATACTTGATAAGTTATTTATGTATTTACTTAAAATTTTTATCATTATTTAGGCTATACCATGTAGCCTAGGTGCCTAGTAGCCTATACCACCTAGGTTTGTGTAAGTACACTATGATGTTCGCACAACAATGAAATCACCTGCTGACGTTTCTCAGAACGCATAATGCATATTAATTATGAGGTTTTATGGAGGATTGCAATTATTGTATATTATAGTTCGAATAAACATTCGGAATGTATCAAAGGAGTAAAGTCTTGTAGTGAGCAGTCAATCATTAATGTGACCTAAAAGAAGCCATCGTCATCTTTCTGCAGGTGACTCCTGATCTGCTGAAAGATCAGCAGACGCTTTCGCAGCAGACCAACGAAGAGACGGCGAAACAGATATTATTCAATTACCTGAAGGACGGGTAAGCGGGCGGGGGCCTGGATCGCCATGGCGGCCATCGCCTCTGGCGTAGGCCCAAGTCGCCGATATCTCGTGAATGTTGCTGTTTTCATGATTGCTCATCCAGCATGGGTTCTTGGAGGGGGGAGCTCATCCCAGAAAGTTCAAGAGACACCCGGGGGGCGCGCAC
Organism: Mormyrus proboscirostris; assembly: GCA_026779585.1. Lineage (NCBI taxonomy): Eukaryota > Metazoa > Chordata > Actinopteri > Osteoglossiformes > Mormyridae > Mormyrus > Mormyrus proboscirostris. The sequence continues at coordinate 8,708,969 of JAODKF010000009.1, forward strand.
ACCCACACCTACACACACTACAGGCAATCCAGAGACTGTTAACTACACGTTTTCATTGGTGGGAGGAGCCGTGAGCAAACAGTGGAGGAACAAGCTAATGCCACATTTCAGGCTCGCTTGACTGAGAGCTTTTTGTGTGCAAACATTGCCCTCGCTCAGTTTGCAGCATTCCTTTCCCGGGTCCTGTGTCAGCTGTAGATGTTTCTCATCGGTCAGCCTGTGTATGATTTGTGCTCCTCCACGTTGCACCAGAGCTCTGGTTGCTCAAGTGCTTTCCGCAGATGTCCAGGGCCTGAACTCCTCCGTGCCTATTTTGAAATCTTACCTCCTGGCCTCCCTCTGCTCTGTAGATCTCCATAAAGAAACATGGAAAAATCCCACGTCGTCGTAATTGCATGCAGGCCAGAGTATTTTTCTTTTTTTTTTTTCTTTTTCTTTGTTTCTCAAGAATTGTAGCACACAGGCTCTCCTGTTCCACCCAACCCCCCC
>JAODKF010000009.1:8736089-8762463 GCA_026779585.1 Mormyrus proboscirostris
CCGGGGCACGCACCCCATGCGGCGGGGGGGGCTGGGGCGAACTTACTGTGTTGCAGAAACGTGACACCAGCCCTGCATTTGGGGCGTTTCTATAATTATTTGTTAAGGTTGCTGTTTCTTACTTTCAGGTTATTAAAATTCTGTGCTTGCACACAAACACACACACACACACACACACACACAAACACACACACACACAAACACACACAAACACACACACACACAAACACACACACACACAAACACACACACACTCACACACACACAAACACACACACACACACACACACACATACATACACTCACACGCACACACACATACACACACAAATACACACACTCACGCACACAAACACACACACACATACACACACACACATACACACACACACACAAACAGACACACACATACACACACAAACACATACACACACAAATACACACACTCACGCACACACCCATACACACACACAAACACAGTCACGCATACAAACACAAAAGTCCATCTATTCATATCTTTGTGGGGACTCTCCACTCATTTCTATGGGCTTAACCCTAATCCCAAGAATGACAAAGATAACCCTAACCCCACCCTGAACTTAACCAGAAGGTTTTTGATTGCATTCACAGAGTTTTTAAAAAATGTCCCCACAACGTCGAAATAACAGGTTTTTATCCCACATGCACACACACGCACACACACACACACACAGACACACACGCATGCCTAGTATTCTCACGTGAGACTCACATACACGTGTGCACATAGATTAAATACATAGGGTAAGTACAGTAAACAAACACACAGACTCTCAACAACATTCACAAGCACACACCCTTAAGCAAACACACACATGCGTGCATTCACGTACACGGAGTCACACGCCACGCCCCATGCGTGTGGAATCCTGAAGCGGGTTCTCTGGTGTCCTTCAGCACACGGCTCCCGCAGTCAATGGGCTGATGGAGAAGCCGTCCCAGAGGTCCGCCATGGTAGGTGGGGGCGTGCCAGGGGCGGACACAGACACCCAGCAGGGCGTGATGCCGCATGAATGGACCGTCAACCACCTGAGGGATGAGATGAACTACATCCGAGCGGTGAGCCCCCCCCCCAGCAGTCATCCCCGCAGTGATCATTAACAGTATAATCTATTTTCCATTCGTGTTTCCTGTCCATTTCACTGAGTCACTCTGGCTTAAATACTAGTGTCAGGGGCATATCTTAAAATTCTGGTTCCCCTAACAAAATGTCACCCCCTGCCTAATTTTACATATTCGAGGGACCCTATAAAGTGTTGGGCCCTCTGTCAGAATTCTGATTGTTTGAGTCATGGGGCCCATCACAGGCAGCACAGGGCCCCCACTATGGGCAACTTAGAAACATCACTTCACTTAACTGCATGTCTGTGGGCCGTGAGGATTCCCACATGACGCAGGGAGAACATGCGAGATCCTCAAGCAGGAGCAGCCAGGAGCTGGATTCAGATTCCAGAGTCCACAGCACTAACCGCTAAGGCGACCCTGCCTTCTACACGAGGAGGCGTTTAAAAAGTCAATCTCAATATGCTTACAAATACCTGGGCCCATATTCCGGCTTCCTGTGCACCGCCAGATGGCCCCCCCTGCCCCCACCTCTGACAGGCAGCTAATGAACGGCTAGGAGATCAGTGTGTCCCTCCCCTCAAAGGACCGCCGCTTACTCTGGCACAAGCCCCTTTGCTGAACCATGGGAGGGATTTGCTATTTTTACTTTGTCTGAGAAATCTGATAAATGTTTGTACTGAAGTCCATCGCCTTGTTGACCTTGTCGGCAGACGCGGGTTACAATCAAGTTAAAATCCTCAGGAGGCCCTATGCTCTCTTTGCCAGGTGAGAGACTCTCTGGAGAAGGTGCGAGAGAGGATGTACGGACAATTTGGCGGAATGCAGCAGTCGATGCAGAAGATGTCACAAGATATCAAGGTAACACGCCAAGCAGAGGGCTGCAGGGCTGCTTTTGCGGGAAACGAGACTCAGATGGACCAGCTGTGAGGAGTATATGATTTTTGTCCTGAGGTTTCCTGTCTGATCTTTGTGGCGACCCAGTGCATCATGGGATATCTCTCCTCAGGCTGCCAATGCCCAGAGGCAAGACCTGGAGGCACAAGTGAGGGTGCGCACCACAGCCATGGAGAGCTTGGACCAGATGAACAGCTCCCTCTTGTCAGCCAACATAAGTCTGCAGGTAAGATCACGGCACTGTCCGAACATCACACATGCTGACGTCTGCCGTGACAAAAGCTCAAACAAAAGAAAAAAATCCAGAATGAGTGGGACTAAAGCCCAAATAATGAAACCCAAACCTACAGGACTGAGCCCTAACAAACACAGCTAAACTAAACACGTGGTGCTAAGCCCATGATGGATGGATGGAAATCAAAACAAATGAGGTTAAGGCCAACTTCATGGATGTAAGCCCAAAACGACCCAAAGGTCCAAACACAGGACAGAACTGAGTCATAACAGACAGGGCTAAACCCAAACAAACAAGTATAGATCCTAACAAACAAAAGTAAAAGCAAGTGAACGAGCCCAGAATTCCGCTTTGTTTTAATTAATGTCCATCCATCATACTGCCTTTAGTTTAGTGACCACTATGACAAGAGGGTCTGTCGGCTGGTCAGTCTGAGCAAGGAGCAGACAAATGACTGGTCGCCCTGCGCAAAGTAGCGACTTCAGCACCTCGGGTGACGCTGAGTGACCCAGCAGATCACAGGATAATGCTGCTTAAAATGACGCTGATATTTGGGCCGTATTTCATTGGGGAGTGTTGGACCTGGACGCCAACTTTATTTTGAGAGCAGTTCTGGGCCGTTTCAGCCTCACCCACATAACATGCTGGGTTTTTTCCAGTAAGGATAATATAATAGAATGATTTGGTAGCTGAGGGGAGGGGGGTCCCTTTTGCAGAAGTCCCTGCTAGAGAACTGCCTGGACCGCGTGGAGAAGCAGGACGAACTGAAGACCCTGCGGAGCACCTGCCGCCAAGCTGAGACCAAGCTGCGGGAGAGGGAGCGGGAGCTGGCCTCCGCGCGGGCAGAGAACCAGGCCCTCCGGCTGCAGGTACGAGGCAGATGAGGATGTCCTGCAGGGGGCAGTGGTTAGCCAGCAGTGGGGCAGGGGATACCAGCAATGGGGCAGTGTGGATGGAGATGGGAGGGGAAGGCCAAGCCCCCTGAGGAAGAAGCAGTGCCAAGCATGGCGGTCAGTTCCAGTACCCAGCAGTGTGTCCACAGCAGCCCAAAGCGCAAAGTCAGGACTCGGATATGCTTCTCCTCAAGTATCCCTGCGAGATGTTAACGTGGGTCTCCTGTAGGGGGAGTCGGTGAGCCTGTGACCTCCTGGCCGGCCACAGCCAATTTCTTACTCTGTTTACTTCTGCTTTCGTGGTTGTCATGATGAGCTCACCATGGCTCGTCCCACTTGCCCATATTTCAGGGTGGTATCGACTGACAGCACTTGGATTGCAGCTCAAATTCCGAAAAATTACTGCTGGTCTTAATCCAAGTCTTAGGTTTCGCTCCCTTTAACACCTTATTGGCCAATAATTTATAGCTATGAAGTTGCCATAAGATATGCTAGTTTGCTATAATATCATCATCGTATCATATTATGCTAATTAATATAATGTAATACGCTCTTGTATAGTAGCATGCCATAATGTGTATATTAATAGACTTGTGCACACTAGGGTCAAATAGTTCTGCTGGTTCCAGTCCCTGTGTTCGGCAGAGTGATGTCATCAATGGGCCCCTGAGTGAGGCCCTTAACCCTAATTTATCCAGGCACTGGCTGATCCTGCTGTCTTAGTTGTATGTCACTTTAAATAAAAGTATCATGTGCTGTACCTGCATAGCAGGCGGTAGATGTATGCGAGGCTGCCACCCCCAAGCCCCTTCACACTGGTCCCCGACCCGCTCCTGTTCCTGCCTTAGATAGAATCTTCCCAGGAGGCCAGCTCCCAGGCGCTGCAGGAGATGTCTGAGCGGCTGCAGAGGGGCCACGAGGAGCGGCTGCAGGAGGAGCAGCGGAGGCACAGGGAGGAGATCGAAGCACTGCAGGTACAGGCACTCTGCCTCCTCTGCCGGCTGGGGAAAAATGCTGGCAAGGCCTAAACGGGCGCCTGGTTAGAGACGCTGCCCCAGAATGTCACTCTGATAAAGGCGTCCCAAAGGGCCGACGCTGTCTATCATCCGATTTCGCACAGTGCTTTTATCCGGGACATGCTGTACTCTTAAACCCAGGTTCAAATTGACAATTACGTGAAGCGTCTGGAGGAAGCAGAGCTGAAGGTGAGGACAGCGGAGGCCAAGATTGTGGAGAAGGACAAACGGATCAGCGAGGTGGAACGTCTTCTGGACTGTATGGGCCAGGTAGCAGCCTGCGGCACCGACCCTGACCTAGGGTGCCTCCTAACCCCTGTCAGGGCGACACTATGAGCTACTTCAGGTTTTACAAATTAAAATTTTCATCCAGCTGTTTCACATTAACTTTAGTGGCACATGCATGATTATAGGAGACTGACCAATCAGCACACAGCAGGAGCTCAGTGCTAAAGTGAAATCCAGGTCTTTTTAATTTAAATATTTTACAAACCAACCAAGTTTACAAACCCTGTCCTAGCTCATAGTTTTCCCACTGACATGGATTAGATGGTCACTCCACTCTGACCTCTCGCCCTGATTTACCATTTTCACTTACTGACCTTTATCCAAAGTCTTAATTAATCTACTTTTAATTGAATTGTTCAATTTTTTACACAAAAGTTCTTAGCAGGGTGTCTGGTGGAATTTGAGCCAGTGCCTTTTTGTGTATGAGCCCATATTCTCAACAGTGATGCCACCTAGTGGCCAGGGGTGTCATTAGGTTTAGTTCTTTTTTTTTGGGGTTAGCCCCCCCTAAAATGTTTTTAGCCCCCAAATATAAATGTGTATTTTTTGGCTTAAGTGATTAATAGCTTTTTGTATTGTATATGTTTGCCAACTTTTTCTGTTGTTTATTATTTGCGCGCTTTGTTTGTCGAAGGAAAAAAGCCACCTGCTGGTGAAACTGCAGCACTGCGAGCAGCGGCTGCACATCCTGGAGCAGGAGACGGACCATGTGGACGAGGCCGTCTTCAATAAGTGAGAGCGAGAGAGCCGTCGAAGTTCTCACACTCTTCAGAGAGCCTCGTTCACGGGGACGTCTGACATGCTTCACCCCCTTCCCCCCCCCCCCCCAGGTCTCAGAAGCTGGAGGATGAAGCCGCAGAGTTGCGGGAAAGGATTAAACACCTGAACGACATGGTGTTCTGTCAGCAAAGGAAGGTGAAGGCCATGATTGAAGAGGTGAGGGGGTCTGCAGAAGGCGAAGGAGGATGCCATGATCGGGGAGGGGGGCGGAGGTGTCGTGTCACACACAGCAGCCAGGTGTCAGGGAAGGTGAAAGTCTACATGCTGATCAAGGAGTGCAGGTCTGTCTCAGACACACAGCCTGGCTTCTCAGGGCCCCTTCATACTTGCAGTGTTGGAGCTAGTTCACACGTGGCTGTCAGATGTTGCTCTCTTATCCCGAGCTCATGTTACGTCTGGGAGTATATTTCCAGAGGGTCGACATTACAGAAACGGTCTGAACTCTTGCTCGTCTTCCGGCGATCTGCAGGTTGAAATATTGCGAGCTACGGTAGCAGAGAAGGACCTGTTCATTAACGAGCTTCTGGACAGAATCGCTGTAGCAGAATCCAAGGTAACGACGTTAGGACTGAAATGCGCAACAGTGCGGTCAGAGCCTGTTAAAACCTGCTCGCTCATGTCGACACACTCCGTGAATGTGAACGCGGCTAGCAATGATGGCGGACTTGTGCTTCCTCTGCAGAACAACGTCAAACGTGTGGAAACCAAAGATGTGGGAGTGGGCTGTGATCTGCCCGTCAGGTATGGAGAAGGAGCCAAAACGCCCACTTTCTTTGGCAGTGACAGTGAAGCCTTTTGTTCTAAAGTGATCCTGTATTGTTTGGGCAGGCCAGAGGCTCAGCCTGCAGGTGAACTGCAGGCCACGCCAGTCAGGTGGAGCCCTCGGCTGCCAAACCGGATGGAGTCCAGCCTCCTCAGGTATTCCCCGAAGCAGTACAGCTTGATGCTGCAATCCAGGTCTTCCCAGACAACCAGCGCTGGTACCAGCCCCGTGCGGTCTGCGGGAGACCCCCAAAATCCTGCACAGCCCAGCCCACCTCAGCAGACCTCAGTGCAGCCCCCCCCGGGCCCCTCGGTCCAAGAAACGGCCCAACCACCACCATCTAATCCAGGCACGACCTCCAGTCCAGCAGAGCCATTTTCACCAATCAAAAAACTGTATGACATCACAGAGCACACAGAGGCTGAATGATTTACAGCAGATTGGAATCTCGCTGCAGCACCATATCCCATCTAAAGCGTGGCTGAATTCGCAGTATTGCCTTCTTCACCAGTATTTCCAGTTTTGAGTTACTCATGTGAAGAAGAGATTTGATTTCTCAACAGTCTTCCTTTGTTTACATAGCAGTCTGTGGGAGTATAAGGCATACTTTAGTATTTTAATAAATAATTGTAGATAGTTTTATTTCACTGTAAATAAATTTACAGATAGTATTTTATGCATTTTTGTTTACAAAAAAAAGTGGTAAGGTATCATGGCAACCAATGGCTGTAAATATTTGTACATTTCTATTATCAAGTTATAAAGAACAAAATATGCATAGAAAATATTTTATTATTGCTTAAAGCTTTAGGCATTTTTGGCATTCATGTGCTATGTATGTATAAACTTTAAAAGTACAAATTGAAAGGTGGAAAGGAGAATATGTTCGATGAAAAATATTAAGACCTTGAATGAATGCTTTGATGAAACTGAGCCATCGTTTAGTCAGGTGTAAGCAATCAGGTCTGAATCGCGAAATATCCAGGCCAAAGCACATGTAAATATGGCCAATCCAGTGCCTCTCAATGAGTTGTTTTTTATTTTTATATTACAAGTTGCGTTTATTATTATAAAAATCTGTATATCTGCTAACGTTAACCATTAAAAATGCAATTGAAATGCTGACCCGTGGTTGTATTTCTTATCAGTGTTGAAAATAAGCTCTGCAAGTGTTCAGTACCGGCAGGGGGCGACATATTCACATCAGCGGCTTTATTACAACTTTTTTTTCGTGGCAAACTGACCAGTGTAGTAAATAATTATTTATTCACATAAATAAATACGTTGTGTATTTGAACACATGAAAAACATAAATTATAAAAGAACACATATGAAATGTATATTACATGCTTAAAAAATAGCAGTTGGTACGTGTGTTTATCCATTGTGTTTAATATACTCTGAATAAATAATAAATTATGTTTGTGGGCACGTACCTACAGATTTGGTCGTGCGAGTAAGGCCTCCGCTCTTTCTATATATGCACGTATGCCAACCGGTGTCTCCAAATTGCCCATATATCAGTGTTTTCCAACTTGCGGGTCGCGAAACGAATATCGGTGTTTTTTTTTTAATCGGTCGACAACTGTCGCGCCACCCCCCAGGAAGTTTTAGTACTGAATAAGGACTGATATGAATCCTGAGGCTAAACCATATGATAACCTCTACTATAGAGTATGATTTTGTGCGTGTATATGTGTCGTGCGATGGAGTGGCATCCCATCATGGGTGTATCCCAGCCTTGTGCCTTGCGTTGCCTGGCATGGGCTCCAGGCCACTCGCAACCCTAATGAGTATTAGGGTTAGAAGACGGATGATGTTCGTTGTCACCCTCCAAGACAGTAGGCGGCCATGTGCAATATCTATTAGTCAAACCAGTAACAACGCAGAGTAGCTCAAGTACTCTATGGTACTTCCGGGCTGACTTCCGGAATGCGGTTGACAGGCTACAGTGGTCCTCTGGGAGACGGTGGTGTTGTTAGTGTAAGCGCGCTTTTTACTTACTGTAATGACTTCTTCGTGGACAGAACGGCAGGGACAAGTCGGAAATCTTCAGGGCAAGAGTAAAGAAGAGCTTTACGAAATTTTACGGCGACAAGAGAAACTACTTAGTAACAAGTGAGATGTTTTGCTCCTTAGCTGACTGGAAAGCGGGAGAAGTATCGTTTGCAGCTTAGTATCTGTCTGCACAGCTCAGTAACAGAAGGTTCTAGACAGTCTGACTGCCTGATATTTTAATATTCATGACCTTTTTGACTTACATTCAGTCACCGATAGCCCTTTTCACTATGCTTGTTTGATAACCTGTTCATAAATGTATGCATAATTTACCAATCGGTATATTTGTATAAATGTTACAATTTTTACTGAAAACTTTAATGTCTTTTATGCATTTTATACAGGTCATACTAACCAACTACCTTCGTTGTTTACAAAGTGAGTAGTGAGATTGGGGCGAGTATTATTAGCTAGTATTTTTGTTTTTTGACAGCGTTTGTTTTGTTTGCTTGCTTTTAAAGGAAATTTGTTCAGTCCCTTCCAGATAAAGGGAAGAAGATAATAGACTTTGTACAGAGACTTCGTCTAGCTGTTGCCAAAGATGAGGAAGAGGAGAAAAGACAGGATCTGCTGTCAGCTGTGAAGACTGAGTTTCAGTCTAAATATCAGCAAGCATTGTCACAGAGACAGCCTGGAAATCATGACAATGAGTCAGGCCCAGAGCTTTCCGAGACATCCCAGGAAATCATGGGACATGGTGATATGGATTCTCTCATTGTACCTCTGGGGGCATGTGTACAGGACAGTGCTGATTCTAATGGGCTCAAAGGCTCCGTTGACTCGACAGCTCTCGATGTGGTTGTCATGGAGACATGTGACAGGGAATCCGGCAGCTTGGAAGGGGAGAAGGAGGACATCACAGTGGCCTTTGAGAGGGTGACACTGTCTGAGGACACAACTGACCCCAGCTTGTCGAAGGCCAGATTGTGTGACAGGGTGACGGACAATCCCTTCTGGGGACAAAGCCCACAGAAAAAGCCACACTGCGTGGAGATTGTAGAGAAGACCGAGATAAACGTATCTTCAAGGAAAGCGAAGTTTAAGCCCAACCAGTAAGCTGTTTACATATGAATCTGTGTGAGTGTTAATGCAGGTGGGATGACGTTGACTCTGTAGATGACTTTGTATTCCCAGGCCTCTTCTAAAGGCCGACGGCTCCCCGAGCGGCTCGTCCCCATCCGCTGAGTCTCCGGGCGCCATGTCACCTCTCTCCATCGAGGCCAGGAGACAGCGGGACCGGAAACACCTGGACGACATCACTGCAGCCAAACAGCGCCCGCTGCACCACAGCCCTGCTCAGTTGTTGAACCTGGCCGAGTCTGTCTCCCTGCTGCAAGAACAGACCAGGAAGTACGAGGTGGGTGGTGACATGTTGCCCCTGCCGTCTCAGACACCCAGTCCCAGTGCAGCCCCGCTGAGCTGAATACTGTGTTTTTACTGCAGCCCAATCCACTGGCTTAACTGCTTCAGTAATTAGTTAATATATACAACTGTTATTTTTTCCCAGTATCTTCAGTGTCCGTAATATAGGCTGGCTTGGGCAGTAATACAGTATACTGTGGTATTTTGGGTATACCGCGGTATTTTCTGGTAGAAAGATTACAATTAGAGAACTTTGAACAAGGCAATAAATCTGGAAAATTCCTGGCTAGCCAGTTAACATTAAATAAAGAAAAATCAACAATTTGTTCTATTAAAGACTCGATGGGGAATATAACTCATGATCCCAAACGAATTGATAAATCTTTTACAGAATTTTATGAAGCTTTATACTCATCACAGAATAAGGTATCTGATGCTGACATCAACAAATTTCCTAGCAATATAAATATGCCAAAGCTAAATGATGAACAGATGAGAGTTTTAGACTGTCCTCTATCAATATGAAAGTTGCTCCAGTAAGATGTTAGAAAGGATGTTTGGAAACAAAGCACCAATAACCGCAAGTTCATTTGAATTTAAAACCTGGCTGAGAGATCTGGGGCTGTCTAGTTTGTACGGATGCTGTTCTTATTGAGTTACTAAGCTGACACATGTTTACCCATCTATATTGCTGGGTAATTCACTAGGTCACCATGTAGATTGCTTAAGAATACAGTGCAGCCCACCCCCAGCCATCAGGTTGTGCATCCATATTCTTCACTATTACACCACCTGCTGTTTCTCTTAGTGTAGAATCTTTTTCATCTTTCTTTTCTTGTGCTTAGCGAGTTTAATGGCTACAGTGAGGTATATTCTGCAGCAGCGGGGTGAATGAACTCTGCTTTGTCATATGGCATATGCTAACACCCTGATGCAGAGAGCTCTGTGTCTTTGCATCGCAGGAGCTGCAGGCCAAGGTAGCTGCGCAGAAGCTGGCCGAGAGGTTGGGCGTCAGCATGGAACCCCATAGCCCAGAGGTGCGGGTCTTGCGGGGGCACCGGGAGGTGCGTGACATTGGAGACGACCTCTCCTCAGACGAGGACTAGGAGGTCGGGCATCCGCACAGGATGCCGAGTGAATCATATGGAAGCCGATGAAGAAAAGGACCTAAGTGGGATGGTAAATGTGAGACGTGGAGCTGGACCTGATCAGAAGGGCCTTTTGCCTGCATGTATAGACAACTGCCATAAGTGCTGCCCTCAGAGTGCCACCTGCTGTCATCCACGGATTTTTATGTTGCCTTGTCCACAGAGCTCCTAACTACGCAAAGCAGTTATTGGGGAAATAGTTATTGTGAGGGGAAATATTTTTGTATTACTTTTCAATGTTTATTTATTAAATAAAACAATGTTCTTTAAAAATGGCTGTTGATTTTCAGCTGCCTTTTTTTTCATATTTAGCACGCTGTGTATCACCATTCAGCGATTTGATTGACAGGTCTTGGTTTATAACACCCCAGTAATGAATTCTCAAATGATACTAGACCTTGTTTTTTTTAATATGTTTACATCATATAAGCTACAGTGATAAGGGGGAGATACTCATGGAAGAGACAGAGTTTGGTAAGTAAAACCTGATACAGGATCAGATTAGACAACCCAGGGAGACCAATAGATTATTTTTAAAGGGTTTGATTGATAGATGATTGAGTACTAGAGTTGAACCCACTGTTTAGATAATATGGCTTATGTTCAAATTCTTCCAGTCATTTGATGAGGTGAGGACGTGTTTTAATTGGCTGACGTTATCGCGGGTGATCTGTGATGTTTTTGGTGGGGGAAGGGTTAAGAAAAAAATGCATAGTGAGTTATTGGGAACATTGAAGGAAGCTGCCCAGGGCTCAGAGTCGTACATCTGGACTGGATTTAGATTACGTCCGTCCTCTGGGCAGCAGGTCATGATGGAAGGCCCAATGCAGGCATCAGCGCCGCCCTGCTGATAAGGACGGCCAACATCAACGTGGCAGAACCGTCATTCTCCGAGTGCCCTGCCGCACTCGTCACAAAGATGGCCCGTCTTACCGCTGTGAGTCGGGAGGTTGAACAACAAATTGGGGAGGGAGGCAAACTATCTGGGGGAGGTGTTTAGGGTGGGGCGGGGAGGCGAGGTGAAGCCAGCAGAACTCCAGTGATGATCTCTGATAACCCCGGCAACTGGCAGGCGTTACCACGCCCGTGGGAGACACTTGAACAAACAGCAGGCGCTCGGTTCGGACCCATCAGCCGACGGGCCCCAGATGGAGTCGCGCTGACTTCCAATAATAAATATGTCAGCCTGGCCCGGAGAGGATCTTCCTATTACTGGTATTAATTAGGTCTACCTTCCTCGCATACATACAGAGACTGTTACCAATTAAATGCTGTTTTTTTCCCCCTCGTCGTATCCGCCCCATGCTATCAGTCACAGGCCCGCTTGATAAAGTCGGGAGGGGGCCGGGCTGATGCTGAAAGGCCCAGAGGCCCTGATTGTCGCCACTCTCCAGACTTCTTTATAATTCTGGCATCCCACACCCCCTCACCTCAGTGCCGTGGTCTGCAGACCATTTGCTTGGCTGTGGGACTGAAAGTGCTCGTCTCAGGGGGATCTCCAACAGTCTTGGCACCGGATAGGAAAAAATAAAATATGAGTGTTTAAAAAAAAAAAAATCTTTTTTTTTTTTTTCTGGTTGGCCAGGAAGCCCCAGGACTTCACGCATGATGTATGCTTGGGTCAAACATTCACTCTGCATTCCTGCTAGAATGACCGCGGTGTGTTTGCCAGGTTGCACACTTTGACGTTATTTGTGGTTTTTTGTGTTTCTCACCCTCTACGGTTCTCTGTCATTTTTTTCCATTTTTTTTTTCTTGACACCAATGAAGTCATTCTACTCTCTTAAAGTTTCACTGGCTTTTCGTGGGTAGGGTTCCTGTGTATCACGCTCCCCCCACCCCAATTAAAACCAGTCATCTTTTTTTCTTGCTTACAGCAGAATTATATTCCTATGGGATTTGTTTAAATAACCCTTTGATTTATGCTCCCATCATAGTTTGCTTGTAGATTAACAAGTCCTACGCCATAGTTGTTCTTTATACATATATGCACAGGCACTACAGATTACAATCTTTCCTTTAAATGGCTCATTTAATGCCATTCTCTCCCTGCTGCTCATCGTCTCCCCAACTAAATGGCATTAGACAGTTTCTCTCTTCATCGCGCCACTAGAGGGCAACTTTGTCCGCTTACACTAGAATTACAATCAAGTTACAGTAAAAAGAGAAAGTGTAACAGCTCTACTCCTAGGAACTTAGTGACATCACTATCTAGGATTGGAGGGGGGGGGGGGGAGACCACCTACATCAGGGCATACCTGTCCAGCACAGCAGGTCTGGGAGCAGGTGCTTGGTGTTGTAGTCAGCCTCCTGTTGGAAATGTTCCCTTGACACATAGACTGAGTGCATTCTGCTTTTCTCACGACAGATTGGCCTCTGTTGCCAGTAGGTGAAAAACCAGTTCAACATACATGCAGGCCTGTACCTGCATTGACATGAGGGAGCCAGCAGGTGGCAGAAGTACCACTTAATTCTTTGTGCTCCAGGCTGTGGTGGACTGGCTGTATTTGCGCCATTTCTGGGGTTACCTATTACATCATCGTGGAGCATGCTGGGAAGGCTGCGCGGTAAGACCTGTAGCCGTGTGTGGGGCTGCACTGGACAGGTGTGGAGTGAGCGAGCGTTTGGTTCCATCTGCTGTGCCACTCTGCTTTGGTCACAGGCACGTTGCAAGCAATGGGATGGAATGAAAGCAGCAAAGCATGCTGGGTATTGTCATGAGCCGTCAGCGGTGGAAATCATTTTTGTGCGCCTGTCTTCCAGTGTGATGTAGGGCACGGCGCATGAAGAATGCTGCAGCGGATGGCTGTCCCTCATGACGGCTAAGCTGCGCCTTTCTCCCATGCACTCCTGCCCAGGTCCACCAGAGGGTCACACGGCACAGGTCGCCCTCCGATGGCGGGACAAAGACCTGCCCCTCAACATCGGGGCTCCTCGACCCTGTTCTTGTCAAATGCCCACAATGGCGGCCGCATGGGAATCTTGGCATGACAATGAGCGGGCGGCAGCGCCTTTGGAGAGGAGCGGCGTGGGCCAAAAAGCTGCCAGCGTCCCGGCCGCTCCGCGTCTGGGCTGGCAGCGCATTAAGCGGGCAGCGCTGGGGCCTGTCAGAGCCTCATCACTGCGAGGAAGCCGTCTCCGTAGGGACTCCACCGCGTTGCCAGGACACCGTAGGGGTGAGAAACTGAAGCCTTTGGCCCAGCATCTTGTGTAATAATGAGGAGGAAAATTCCTATTCTTGTAATCTGACTAGTGTAATAACAACAATATGTTTTTACGTGTTATTTTTTGCTCTCTGTATTGGGTTTAAATGGTTACAGAAATCACTTAGGAAGCAAAACATTTTTATACTTCAGGTTGACAGGGATAAAAAAAAAAAAAAAAAAGTGTTGCAAAAAGCTGCTGGTCCATTTTAGCGAAAACAACATTGTCCAGTATCTTGGTCGCTTTTCTTGTTCTCCTGGACGTCTCTGGCTGTTAGAACTTAACTGGTTTCATAAATGTTTCTTTGGATGAACCATGAAGTGTGGTGAAATTCCAGTCCAGTCCAGAGTGCGAAGATCTGGGGGCTTTATGCAGCTCACATTTTTTAAAAAATTTCAGCTGGTGTATGTGTGTGCGGGGGGGGGGAGGCTTGTCACCAGAAAGGCTCTGAATGCAAGAGTGTAAAATAATATACTTATTTTTTTGTTTGCATTCCATCTGAGTGAAATCATTCCTCTTGTTTTCTGGACACGGTTGACATGTACCAGAAGTGTAAATTAGCAGTTAGTCAGGGAGCCAAGCCAGACGTTTCAAACTGAGAGTAGTAACTTCGTTTAATGGTCATGAAACACAATCGGCAGAACGTCAAACATCATTATCGCTGGCGTTAGCTATAATTTTGCAGGTGTGAAGGGGGAGGTGGCTGTGTAGGGATCGCTCAGAACAATGGTGCATTGTGGAGCGTGTTTTTCGCATTCATGCGACTGGGGGTACGGCGGGAAAGATGCAGCGGGGAACAGAGTGAAGTGTGTTTCCTGGGGAGGGGTCTTATATGAGGTCAGTATTGGGTAATAGAATTGGTCCCCTGTAGACTTTGTGTCTTACAAGCGTGGTAAAACCATGCAGTAAAACGGATGTAATCCCACTTAGCTGAGCTCATAACACTTAATGGCCCTCGGCAGGGAACCGCAGGCCTGTTTAAATACAAATTTCTGTCCTTGTTACGCTGTGCTTTTGCTGTCTTTGCGCTGGACAGGCCTCACTCGGAAGCCGGCTTTGTGCAGGACCGGGTAGTGTGTGTGTGTGCGCGTCTGTGTGTGGGGGGTGTTCCTCATTTGTTTGCCTGTCTCGGGAACCTCAGCTGAGACAATGGCCAGCATCATCGTTGCCTGGTCTCTTCCCGTCCCTCTGCTGGAGAGCTGGACGTCTTCTTCCAACGCGCCCGGCGACGCCAGCCAAGAGGCGATTATCTTAAGCGGTTCAAAACTGTCAGCATTAATGACTGCAAATGAGACTTAATTTCTCCCTCTGTCTCCGTTATTCTTCTGCCGTTTCAAGCCGCCATTCAGCTTTCCTCTCCGTTGTCTAATTTTATGGTCTATTACTGTTCAGGCTTCCCTGTTTTTTTTTTTTGTTTTGTGTTTTTTTTTTTTTACCGCTGAGTTGCCTGGAGTGTATCAGGCTCTGTCCCAGACCCCATAACTTCCAACCTCCCGTTATCAGTCATTTGAAACCTGCTACTAATTGTGGGTTTTAGTAACGGGCTACGGTGTGGGTGGTGTGTGTGTGTGTGTGTGCGTGGTGTGTGTGTGGTGTGTGTGTGAGTATTCCTCTAAAGTCAAACCACACTCATTGACCTTGCCAAAAAATGTCAATAAAAAAAATAAGCCTGATTTGGATTAAATTTGCAGATAGGGGAGCCCTTTGATTTGATCCGACGTCGCAGTGGAGTGGAGAGCTCGCGGCTGTGGATGTGGGCCCTTTCTCCCGGTCATGTTATTGTTACTGTTGTTGTGATGAGATCTCTGTACTTGAGTTCGCAAGATCCCTCTGTGTACATCTCGCTGGTGACATATGCACACAGGAATCAGGGCTGTGGTGTGGAAGCCTCGTTGAGTGCTGGGCTAAGTCGGTGAGTGTGGGTGTGTGTGCGTATGTGCATGTGTGTGTGTGTGTGCGTGGTCCAGGTATACATTACATTTCATTACATTACCCTGTGGGGACTAATTTGTGACTTTTATAAAATTTAAAAAGGTCTCCACAAGGGGAAATTCAGTTTTTATAAAAATCCGTGATCAAAAAACTATAAATTCCAAAAGACTTGTATCTTGTTTGGTTACTTATGGCTAAGGTGAGGGCTGGGTAGGGATTAAGGTCGTCATTGTTGGTATTAGGGTTTTTCTCATAGAAATGAATGGATGGTCCCTAAAAAGATATGAGTACAGGTCTGTGTATGTGAGAGAGAGAGACCTGGAGTATCAGATGAATCGATTATCCTGGGGTTTTGAATCTCTCTTAAAACTGTTACAGCTTGTCCCTATTTAAATCACCTGTGGCAGAATTTTAACCATATGGATTTTAAGACAAAATGCAACGTGCTGTTTGTGTACAGCCATAATGGAGTGAATGCATTTGAAAGGCAGAAACATTAAAATTTGATCTTTTTTAGGCAGCTGTCGGGTGGCGCATCTATAGAGACGTTTGAATACACTAATCAGCCATAGCATCAAAACCGCCTGTGATATTGTGTAGGTCCCCTCATGCCACCAAAACAGCTCAGACCCAGCAAGGCCTGGACTCCACAAGACCTCTGAAGGTGTCTGGTGGCACCAAGATATTAGCAGCAGGTCCTTCAGGTCCTGTAAGTTGTGAGGCGGAGACTCCATGGATTAGACATCCCACAGATACTCAATCAGATGGAAATTTGGGGAATTCGGGGAATTTGGAGGCCACTTCTTTTGTTCCTCAAACCATTCCTGAACAGTGTGGCAGGATACATTATCCTGCTGAAAGAGGTCACAGGGAATACCGCTGCCATGACAGGGTATGCCTGGCCTGCAGCGATGTTTAGGTAGGTGATGTGTGTCAAAGTAACATCCACCTGAAGGCCAGGCCCCAAGGTTTCCCAGCAGAACATTTCCCAGAGCATCACACTGCCTCCGCCAGCTTGCCTTCTTCCCATGGTGCATCCTGGCGCCATCTCTCCCTCAGGTAAATGATGCACACATACCCAGCCATCCACTTGATGTAACAGAAACCGTGACTCAGCAGACCAGGCCACCTTCTTCCATTGCTCTATGGTTTGTTTCTCATCCTCACCGGCCCATTGCAGGTGCTTTCGAGGGTGATCAGGGGTCAGATCTCCAGCTACACAGCATGCCGCACTGAACTGTCTTCCGACGCCTTTTATCATGACACATTAACTTCAAGAATCGATTGTTCACTTGCCTAATATATAATGACACTCTTGACAGGTGCCATTGCAACAAGATTACACTTTTACTGTCAGTGATTTTAAAGTTATGGCTGATCAGTACATTTATTATCATCTTACTTCCTGTTTTTCTTCACCATGAGAGTGGAAACAGATGAAAAACAGGAGCTTGACAAATTTAAGAATGCCTGTCTTTCCTGTGTGATTCCCTGCAGGTTTCACACCAGAAGAGGGCCCATAGCACCTACTAGTGGCAGGTGATGATGCAGCATTTTATCGCTCTGGGTTCCACTGCTTCGCACTCCGTGGGCCAGAAAGGTCAGGTCGCCGTCCACACCAGCGGAACGTTCATCCTCACTTAGCAAATGTGAGCCGGAAGCAGGAACCCCGGACAAGACTCATATTTAGGACACAAATCTGGTTTAGCTTGTCTGTTCCGAGCAAAGACCCGACAACTGTACGGGGGGGGGAGACATTCTGGGTTTCCTGACGGTAACTCTCTTGGCAGGGGTGTGGGTTCGGACCCGCTCTCGCTCCCTTCCTCGCAGCCAGAGAAATATGTCAGCGTGGACAGTTGTTGAAATGCCTTTAATGACACAACATAATCCCAGAGTCCTGCTGAATTAACGCCTCCACTGGGGACAATCTATCCTGAGCCCACATCTGTTGACCGTCTAAATCTCCGAAACGAAAGCCTCCCACTTGCTCGCCTGCCCACCCGCTCGCTAGCTCTGTCGAGGCCGGTCTGGGTGTCCCTCCCCAGCCTGGTACTCAGCATCAATGGGGCAATGGGACATCACCCCTTCCCCCATATTTCTATTTTTTTTGACGGGAGTAGCACAGAACGCCTCTTCCTTGCTCCCTGTTCAGATGGACCACGATGAGTCTTCTGGGGCTTCTTGTGTTTCTCCGACGGCGCCTATCGTTCCCCTTCCAACAGTGTGACCATTATCTAATCAGCCTCTTGAGGGCGAGGCCCCCCCCGCCTTTGGGACCCCTCCAGCTGAAGAGGGAGTAGCACACGGCTTGCGGGGCTCTCGTGTCCTCAACAGCACGCCGCCCGATTGGTCCATCGCTCATGAACGTCGCTGCGCCGTCTTCGCCTCCGCAGACAGGTTAGTCGCTGGCCTCCGGAAATTTCATTCGAACTCATACTGAGAACTGAAAAATGAAAAATTTACTTTTCCTCTGGTAAGGGTTTTTTTTAATAGGAACTCCTTTTTGCCTCTGAAGATGAGTTTTACACAATGCTGTTTGGTAATTGCGCATTAATAATATAACTATATGAGATTATTTAGTCTGGAGACTTTTCCATGAAGAATGAGATGTGAGGGCAGGCTGGGATGGCGGGTGAGTTTGTGCCCCTGCGTCTGTGCTTACAGATTTTGGTAACCCTAAGTCCCCATGGTGTGACTCTAAAAGCCCTCTCTCACTCCCTCTCTCTCTCCCTCCTTTCCTTCCTGCCCCCTGTCCATCTCTACTTCCCCAGCTGCTGCTCTGTCCGCTTTGGGCTGCTACAAATCCCTGTCTGTCCCATCTGGACGTCCATTCCTCCTGCCCCGCACGGTGTGAGTCTGTCTGCTGAGTGCTTCTCGCACATTACAAATGGGTTGTAACACTGGGTGCCCAATACTGAGAACGTGGTTGCCGTAACAACGCCTTGAGTCGCTATTCCTCAGTGCTTGTCTGACGTCTGCGGTCTAGGAGAGCGTGTGAAGGTTGTGTTGTTTAACCAGAGGAGGCAGGTACCCTAAACTGTCCGGGACACAGCGGGGTGACAGCTGCTCTCTTACTCATCCTGCTCAGAACGTAACTCAGCACAGAGCCGTCACCGGCACCATCAGGGGATCTCAGAAACCAAACAAGCGGCGGCGAGAAGCTGGCAGGAGGACGGGCCCAGCTGGAGCCCCAGCTCGCGGTCCTGTGTGACTGCGCTTTAATCCGGACACCTGCAAGCTATTTAATCCAGATTTACAGCAGGGGGAGTACAGGGTGGAGCAGCTGCAGGGGTGGGGGGGCACACGGGGAGCTACATCCCTCCATCCAGAATGACGGGGCAAACCCTGCAGATGGATGTCACCTGGCTGTTTGAGATGTGGCTGTGGCTGCCCTCTGAACTCTTTGGGTGTTCATGGAATGGAAAGGTTTCGATAGACCGTCATCCCTGCCCACAGCCCTGCACCTGCTGCGTGCATCTGAGGAATTTCTGGAACGGGGACCAGGAAGTTATCATTCAGGCCCCACTAGACCAAATTAGCGTCCTGCAGGTGCTAACAAGTTAGTGGCTTTGAGTGTCGATGGGTGAGTCTTGTGTTTCAGTATAACTCTCATTACTGCTGAATATTCCTCACAATTTTGCTAATTTTATCGCTTTCTCTGTGCCCCTGTTGATTGAACATTGCCGTTTCCAGTTTGAAGAAGAGGGATGTGGGTAGACACAGTGACCGCCTGCCACATGCTGCGAGAGGGTCTCAGCATCCTACCCGCTCCATAAGCCAGTGGCACACAGTTAATGGGATGTCACCAGACGCCTTCGGGTGTGAAAACTGCTTGCTCTCTGATAGCCTTGCCTGCTTGTGATCAGAAGGTTGTTGGTTTGAATCCCAGGGATGGTACTCTAATGCTGCCAATGTGCACCCGAACAAGGCCCTTAACCCTGCAGTGTGACCACCAAGCTTGCTCGCACCTGTGTGTGTGTCTCTGGGTGTCATGGAGAGCCAGATGGGATTGGCGGAAAGGGAAATTCCCCGTGGCACTGAATAAAGTGTCTGTATTCTACTTCTTGTATGTTTATTTGCTTGATGCACAGTGTTGAAACAACCAGCTCTGCTGTTATATGACCCGTTACGGTCGAGTGTGAACCACTGGGCTCCCCCGCCCCCCGTCCCCCAGGCTGCCCCTGCTGGTGCCCGTAATCGCCTCCCGCTTGCTCCATCAGCGCTGGCTGTAACGCCTCCCCCCACCACTAAGAAGCAGGGTCAGCTGTGCCCAGTACACCCCATCCCACCTCGCTGGATAATAATCCCAGACCGTTAAGCAGACTCCTCGCAGTCTGCCCAGGAAAGCCGCAATCCGGCGCCTCCCCCGGCGCCCAACATCCGTGGCTCCCCGTCGGGGGGCTGCCTGATCCCTAGTGACATCACCGGGGTGACGGGGCCAGGTTCTGGGTGGAGATCCAGGCCTGGCTGCCACGGCAGTGGCCCGGTCCAGCTGGCCCGGTGACGGAGGGGCCCCGCACGCCATCCTGGGGCGGGTATGCCAGGGAGCGCCAGGGAGGGCCGGCAAGAGGCGGGTTCACATCTGGGGCATCGACTGCTGGGAAGCAGCTGGAAAAAGCCGGACTTCGGCCTTTCTGTGGCACCGCGTGTGGAAACGCGGCATGACGACATTCTGTCCCATGTGCCACCGGGCACCGGGCAGGGGACACACTGGTTGGGGGTGCCAGTCCATCACTGTGTGTCTTTAGGCTGCTGTAGGAAAACTATGTAAGCAGAGGAGAACGTGCAAACTGGATATGCAGAGCCTGGAGGGTTCAGACCAGTGGCCCGGAGGTGTGGGGCCGTAGCACGACCCCCCCCAAGCCACCTCGCCACCCCAGCGCTTACGTTTAGGTCCTGTACATCAAAGGCCTCCTTCTCCTGCAGAGCTGAATCTTACATGTGACAACAGCCTTTACAACAGCACAGATTCTACAGCCCAACGTAACACCGGAACGTCAGGTACGCGACACCCTGAAATTACAGTATACTGTTAATGAAATTACAGTTGGTCTGTACACACTCAAGGTCCGGCGTGCATTCGGCTGACTGTATACGTATGATCAGTTCCCATAGATTTTCTTTTCCAGGAGGTGATATGTGTGAACCCAATTTCCTCATGGTTTCATACTTTGTCTGCCAGTTTAGTTGTTGCTTGAGTAGCTCAGTGAGCTGAGCCTCTGTACCTGTGACAAGAAGGTTGTTGGTTCAAGGCTGGCCTTGGGAAATGGCTGAATCTGAAGAGGTTTTTGCCCAGGGGATTGATAAAGTGTCAACTATTTACTTAAATTGCTTGTCCTATTAGTCTTGGACCATGGCAAAGTGCACTGTTTTTAGACTGGGGTGGTGGTCAGACACACAGGCAGCACCCCCTGAGTTGGGGGGTTAAAGGTCTTGCTCAAGAGCCTACAGTGCAAACGCTCCACTGGGGTCAGGCATCGAGGCAGCGATCGCCTACTCACCAGCACAGAGACACATGTGTTAAGGCAGCATCCTGGAAAAGAACTGGTCAGCAGTCAGTGTGGGAAAGAACGAATGCGAGCTGCGTTTAACAAACAGGCGTCATCTGTACAGGTACATTGAAACACTCCCCTTTACAGGCATCATCTCGCTCTCATAGCTTGGGGGAATCACAGTGCAGGGTCAGCTGACATGCAGCACACACTGCTGAGCATGGGGCTCAAACCAGCAACCTTCAGAACACTCACAAAGCCACTCACTGCCTCTGTCAGAACCACCTCTAAATTTATTGTTTGACTTTGGTGCCGATACGGGCCAGATTTGGTAACATTCAAAGTAAAGCTGGCCCAGATGTGGCTCTTATCTGTTTCAAATACGGAAACCAGATTCGGACCAGTATTGGTCTATTGTGCAAAAAGACAACCAGGCCAGATCTGGTTTATGGATCTGTGGCATTTTCTGAACAACATTTGGCCTAGATCCGGATCAGACTCATCTTGCTGTGTGGGTATACATCTACAGCTTTTGCATCCATCGTTTCCGATTTCCTGATATCTTTTTACCTTTTACCTACCTGTTAATTTATTTTTGTTGAGGATGAGACAGAGCGAGTCATTAATCCGTCCCAGCTTGGCCACATGGGACCCTGATGTAAGGTTAGTGTGTGGCTGACTTTCTCCTGTCCGCTCCTGCTCACGCCAGCCTCGCTGGCCTGTAGGGGTCTCAGCAAGAGTGATGCTGAGTCTGCCCCACTTTCCATACTATTAACATGCCAAAGAAGAAGGGGGGGGGTCCCTGGAGATTTTCTGCCCCTCTCTCCGAGGGAGGCACCCCATATTTAGCCGTACGTTTATCTAGGCTGAACCCCCCCCATTGAAACCACAACATTCTTTCACTCAAATGAAAGCCAATATTGTTAGATACTCTATTTATATACTTATAAGGATTCTGCCCGTATTGAGTATGTTCTGTAATAAATATTGTGATGCAGCAGAAATCAAAGGCACTGTACAATAAAAGACTCTGATACTCAGTACAAGGACATAACCTGGACCCAGATCTCAATCTGGCAGGGAAGTGATGGACCGGTATGAGATCCTGTGCTGCTGCTGACACGCACTGGGTGGAATGCAGGAGCGTTGGAGCCCAACTCAACGCCCCTTTAATCCAGTACCACGGTGAAGAGGCCCGAATGTCTATAGCACAAAAGCCTTTGGTGGGTACGGAGCACGCTCAGTAGGGGGTAGGGGAGCGGGGGTGAGGGCCCTCATCCCCGATCTGTGGGCCGGTTGCCCCTCTTGGCCCCAACTGCATCAAGCTTCCTTGCAGAGCACAAACGTGTCCCGGAAAAGCTCTCTTTTCGTCCATAAAACCTCAGAGAAATGTAATCGGACTCAGCTATCCATCCTTCTCCTGTTATTGCTCATCCAGTAACAGATGGGTCTGAAAAGGAATGCATGGCTGAAAAGCTCTCCGGACGGTCCAACACATGGCACACGCTACAGGCACGGCGTACAGGACCTTACGCACGGCACACGCTACAGGCACGGCGTACAGGGCCTTATGCACGGCACACGCTACAGGCACGGCGTACAGGGCCTTACGCATGGCACACGCTATAGTACGCCGTACAGGGTTTTATGCACGGCACACGCTAAAAGCATGCCATGAGGGGCTTACACACGGCACACGAGCCGAGAGCCCAGGTGGTACAAGACCACAGAGCTGCCCTCTGAGACTAAATTAGATCACATATATTTATAAGCTCAGTCTCGCAAGCTTGTGTTTTTGTAGCTCATGGGATTTTGAAGGCTTTTTTTAATAGCTGCCCATGTCCTGTATTTAATTTAACGTACATGCTGCTACTTTGCATGACAAATTCCTTTGCTGGGACCACACAACAGAGCTCATTGGGGATGTGGGTGGCCTGGCTGTGAAGGCGGCGAGATCAGCCCTCCGCCTGGACACACTGTGGTACGTGCTGACATGCAGGAAATCAGGACTTGTCATACTCATTGTTGAGGGAGGCGGTCTGGCTGTATACTAAAATAGAAATTTTTAAAAATATGGGTTTTTTTTTGGCATTCCCCTCAACTAGGGTGTATCCTCCCTTCCAGATATATTGCATGGGAGCAGGTATTGTAATAGCTCATCCTTTCTTAATCTCTACGGCGATGTGTTTCAATGACCTTACTAGTATCGACAGCAGGACCTCAAGATGTTACCTTCATACTGCTGAATGTTTTATGTGTGTGCATAAGGAGTGGGGCTGTATGCCATGTGTAAAGCGCGCTGTCGCCGTGATTGACCCACTGCCCCCGCACCCCCCCCCCCGGGGAAAAAGAAAGCAAAGATGAAAACAAATGATGCAGAGGGAACGGTGCTTTTGATGCGTGTCTGCTGGCGCGAGTCGTCCCGACATCCTCGGTGCGTGGCACTGCCTCAGACGCTCACTGGAACCCCCTGCTCCTTTGTAGTTAAATACAAACACGGCTGCCTGCGGTAGGCTTTCAAAACAATTCATTTAACTACATCCAAATTGGCCTTCCATTACGCCGTCTGGTTCAAGCCGTAGAAAACTATTTGATTTGAATTAAGACAAACTTTGTATAAATAAATGGCCTCTGAGTTGTCTCTTGGCTTGTGATCAAAACCAAATAAGTGATAAATGTATCTAAATGAATGTTGTTGCCCCACGTCACACAGCAGAATGTTTTTTTGAGACGCCTGTACGTTCACACACTCTGACTAATGAACATGAGACCTGAATCCTTGGACTGACGGGATTCGCTTTGCTAAGCTGTCTGCAGGGTGGCGCCCCCTATCGGCCCAGACGCCTAATAGCCTCGTTGCTTTTTGCAGGCAGCCAGCTGCTCATCTGGCCCAGACTGGGACAAACGAGAGGAGGCTCTTCTGAGTGACGTTCCATACAGCAGCACTCATGCAAAATGGACTTCTCGTCATGGCTGAGTGCTACAGGATGATCAGATCAGCACTCAGCCAGTCTCGTCACCCCCACCGCCTGAGGTCCAGCACATTCCGAGGCTTCGCTGAAAACGAGGTGCCCGGGGGAGCATCTTCTGCCCCTAACACCCACCCCCCCCGCCTTTGGCCAAGGGCCCCGCTGCAGATCCTCAGCTGGACGGTCAGCCTGTTGTCCTCACCTCCTTTGTCATGAACCGATGGAATCGGAGGCAGGGAGGGTTACTTTGAGGATGAAAAGATGGAAAACACTGTCAGGTCCAATTTCCTGCACCGCTTCATAGCCACACAGCTGTATTTTTGCATGAACATGAGCGAGTACGAAGCTGTAAATCACCCAGACTGAAAATATAAACTGTTTAGTTATAAAATTCATAAAGTTGCCAGACTGTTCTCATAAAATTCATATTGCATTAGCTGAATTCGGATCCTAAAATAATCTGTCGAAGGCATTTCTCTGGCTCCCTTGTTTTTTGTTTTTGAGATGTAGATTGGGAAGCATATATTTAATCATTTTGAGTAAATATTTTTAAATTGTCATGTTTTATGATCCTTATTACCTTTATTATGTTTGCTGTTGCCCAATCAGTTGTGCAGAAGGATCGTTTTATGCGATTGCCAGCTGTCTGCCAGGAAATGTGGGATGGAGACACGCGGGAGAGATGTTTATTGAAACCAGCAACGTTTGGTTACGCCCGAGTCTGCAGTTACCCCTGTGCGCCACCTCATTCAGCCCGATGGGTCCCTGTAGGTGAGCCTTACTGCACAAGCCCTGTGCCTCTCGCCCTCCCCTGCTCCATGCTTCTCCATCCGCTACGTGGGATCGCCACAGCTGGCCCTCTTACCCGCGACGCTCCTGTCAGCAAGACGAAAGCCAGCTGTGTCACATTTGCCGGGGAGACGCAGAGACTTCCAAGCCTCGCACGAGCAACAAACCAAGCCCCCTTCTCTTCCTGTTCTGTCTTGAAGTACCTTCATCCACAGTGACAGAAGCCCAGTGCAATGTGGGAGCTGCGTTGGGGGGGGGGCAATTAGCGGTTTTCAGGCAGCTGTGTAAGTCCCTGGGTGACAGGAGCTCAGGTGGTCCTCTGTCTCCAATCACACGCCACCCCGCTATCTTCAGTTATTGGTCTGAGTCAGCGCTGGGGGAGGAGCTGCGTGTGCGTCTCCCTCTTGCTCACCGCCTCAGAGGAAGCGGTTCAAGCTCTCCATGGTGCAGCGGAGAACACCTATGGAAAAATGAACCCGGGACAGTGGAGGCTGCTTTTGGGAAGACAAACACAGGGTAGCTGTTTATTCCGTGAGCAACATGTGCGTCTTTGATGTGGCCGCTTTCATCTCGGGATGCGTGGGTCTGCTTGGCCGGCAGAAGCGCATTGAAACAGCGGCGCACTGGCATGGGATGGCGGGTCACCACGGTGACGGCGAGGAGCGGCGATGGGGCTGACGGCTGTCCACCAGGCAGTACAGACACTGCAGGGGCTATGAATGTTCTCTGACATAGGGAGGGGCCTGAGGGGGCCGTCACTGCTTCCTGTCTTCCTGATGGCACTGATCCCTGACCTATGCCAATCAGCCCGAGCAGATAGCAGATCTGCTAGCTGGGCTGGATGGTCCATAATCCCCCCCCCCCAGCAGATGTGCAGCATAGTCCCACCCCAAAGGCATCTAACCAGAGAGCCACAGAACACAGTGCCTCCCACAGTGGGTATTGCAGAAGGGGACGCTGGGACAGTAGGGGATTCCTAGCTGTGCATGGTGGCCTGTCTGCCTGCTCCATGGCTTCTCACCTGGGAACTGACTGGGGATCCTGGGCAGCAAACACAGGCACAGACAGAAGGTGAAAAGCAGCATATCGCCAAACATGCCAAGATAAGCAAGTAAGCAGGCAGGCAGGCAGGCAGGCAGACAGATATATAGATAGATAGATAGATAGATAGATAGATAGATAGATAGATAGATAGATAGTTCTTTCATAGCTGGGTTGTTAGCACACAAATGCTTTCTTTTCACTGACTTGTTATTTGGCTCCGGAAGATGTTTGTACCTTTCTACACGAACAGTAATAGAACTTGTACCTTTTTACACGGACAGTAATAGATCTTGTACCTTTCTACACGGACAGTAATAGATCTTGTTCCTTTCTACACAGACAGTAATAGATCTTGTACCTTTCTACACGGACAGTAATAGATCTTGTACCTTTCTACACGGAC
>JAODKF010000009.1:8778373-8800793 GCA_026779585.1 Mormyrus proboscirostris
GGGCACTGGTGTGACCCAACGCCCCCCCCCCCCCCCCCCAAGCTGACCTTAGCTTCTAGCCCAAGGGAAACATGAACACAGCATCACACAAACAAACTCATCTCTGGCTCTCAGACTATCAGGTGCCACCACATCGGATGCGATTCACCATGACCTCCAACGCCTCCCATCTAGAAAGAGCTCTATTAGTAAATGTGCTTCAATTTAACTAAACAAAAGTTGCCATGGAGCTTTCCAAGTTTCTCAAAGTGCCAAACATATTCAAGTTGTCTGTGAGCTAGTCTTAGAAGGGAGATGAGCTGTTAGAAGGGAGATATTTGTTTTCGAAAAACATTATACACAGGGAGATGCTGCCTTTTCTTGTCATACACGTATTCTCATTCCAAGGGCTTTTTCAGTGTCCCCTCTGTCACACACACAGGAATACATTGTCCCATGCTGGCTATTCTTTCTCACTTTACTGGCTTTCAGTACGTTCACACAGCATGGTGCTTGCAGTGTTTTGTCATCCTTTCCGGAATGTTCTGACCATTGTCCTCCCCCCATCTCGAGCCCGGGGCAGCCAAGGCCCCGTCCCTCCACAACTGCGGACTACATGAGCTACATTCTGGGCAGCTTTCTGACTTGGTCTGCCTGCCCAAACATAGAGTGACCATCATACACGTCACACAGTCCCCAGGCTAGGACCACCAACAATCTCCCTCGACCGCAGTCACCCTCTCCCCCTCCAACCTTTTCCCACCCACTTCCCTGTTTTCCCCGGAAAAAACCACGCAGCTGTGAGAGCGGCATTTTATTTGATTTGAACAAAACGCAGCCTGCCAGATACTCACTGGGATGATCTGTCCACACACGCCGATAGGCTCGATCCTGGTGAATGAAAAATAATCCCCATCTGCAGAGAATGTGGGGGAGAAACCGGGATCACTATCATTCAGGGCTCCAGTTGAGCTTGGCAGTACATGAAAAGAAAATGGGGGGGGGGCTACTTCAGGGTAGATCTATGGCACTTGCATGGGAGAGATCAGACCGATGCAATAGTTTGTTGGTCATATTTACTTCCCCTTAGTGCATAATAAAAAACCAACTCAAAATCCCCAGGAGCTTTGAAAGCTGATCTCCATAAAAATGACCAGCAATCAATTGTAAATTGGACTTGAGTACAGGAGATGGATTTGAAGTCGTATAGCAGCAAATGACTGAAGGGTGACCATGACAGGGTCAATGTCATTCCCATTTCTCTGGTATTGCAGTGGGATCATATGGACTTCTGCTAATGGGGATTCTCTTGGGAAAAGTCCTGGTACCAGTAGGGCAATGAGCGTCACTGGGTTCGACTGCCAGTTCAGACCTCAGATGGTTTGATTTTGAAATCTTTCCAAAAAGTTGTAACACGCACAGTCAAAATGTTCCCCTGAGCTCTACACCTCCTGGGTTTGGTCCTCAATCTCTGCGTTCATAACCAGATTGGCGGCCATTAAAAAGGACGGGTGGAGAGAAATTAAATCAGCAGAGCTTGCAGGAGTAATGGGCATAAAACGGGAATCTACATAAGCATGAATAAGCCGATTTAATGGCAGGGGTAGGGATATTCTACACAGCATTCTCTTTTAAGATTGGCAGTCTGGCACTTTCCCCCTAAGACTGGCTGTCTGAGGATATGCCAGGCAGCTGGGTGCCATCAACCCAACAGCTTCACTCTGGATCAGAGTGTTTCACCATCAAGCACCTCTTCATAATAATAAGACAATCCAGAATTAGCAGAAGGCCATCAAGATGACGGCCAAATTCAGCAGCCAAGCCCTTGGACTTACCCATTGGGATGGTTAATCCATGGATCTTGTCAGCCCAACCAGCAAAGTATCTCAGGGTCTTAATGGTTCCTAGAAGGTCCACATAGAAAGCAGAAAGAAACGGCTTTCCGCTGTCCATGGACTCCAGCGTCTGCAAAGGTGGGTAACGAGTGAGGTTGGAGTCATCAGGAGCAAGTGATTCCGTCCTTGAAAATGATGCCTTATTAAAGGACATGGACGCAGACGGTGACCCAGGGGACAGGCTGCTGTTTCTGCTCTTACTGATCCCAAGTGGATAAAGAATGACTTATGGATCCAGACAAACACATTGCTCAGTTATATGGCTTCATACTAAGACTTCTACATTCAGCATTTGCTTCATGTTTTAAATATGCCCATTTCCTAAATTGACAGTAAAGTGAACTGAAGCATAATTTCATGCCGCATTTTATCTGACCAGCCATGCGTTAAATCTGCTGTTTACACAACTCAGATTTTTCTAGTTCATTATGAATCTATGAATAAAATGTTAAAATCAAACAATTTTTGCCTACATTATTGTGCTGAATTCCTTGTTTTAGTTGTAGGAGAGTCTAAATAATCTTCTCAAATTTGCATGAGGGATACATGCACTGATAGTGAGGAAGGCAGCAGTGCACTCACCGCCAGGTAGGCCCTGTCCCTCTCCACCAGGTCAGCCAGCTTGGAGAGCAGCCTCCCACGTTCCGAAGCGTCCATCCTGCGCCACACGGAGCCCAGGGAAAAGGCCAGGCGGGCTGCCTGCACGGCCTTGTCCACGTCCGCCTTGGGGAGCGGGGAAGCAAACAGAGTGAAGCTCACGCCTCTGGCTCGTACCCGCGAAGCGTGACAGCCTCCAATCAGGCTGTTCTGTCGACTGACAGCATTACTTTGATCTCTGTCAGCCGTACCGAGTTTCCACACAGAAACACAGATCAGGGTGGTGATTTAGAATGGCCTGCCTGCCCAACCACATTAGACTAAACTCTACTTCCTGTTGGCCTCCTTACTTTTTGGCCATTCACACACTTGGACAGGCCCTTAGGGATGGGAGCCAGGCTCGATGCTGTAGAAAGCCCAGCATGTGTGGCATTGTACAGGAGACACAGGATATCTTAGCCCCTTTACCATCGCATCACATGGGGTACTGTCTACAGCTCTGGGGTTCTGCAATAACACTTCACCTTCATATAGAACAAACAACATCTGTTTCATAAGGATCTGGGTCTTAAAACCAACCTTGTCTGCCTCCTGAACTTCACAGATCTTCTCCCCATTGGAAGGGTTGTATACAGGGAAGAACTTCCCGCTGACCGAGTTTTGCCACTCATTATTAATGAAGATCTGCAAGGTGGACACACAACTGTCAGGATTCACCACACAGACAGACCCAGAGCAGATGGAATTTCTTTTCCATACCTGATGTTCAGACACATTTTTTGTCTTCTGGTTCATTATAATGACACACCTGTGATCCCTGGCGCTAGACGGCGAACAGAATCAGGAGCTGGCGTCCGCTCATCCTCACTCAGGCATGGCTGCTGTTCATACTAAACGCTAAATTCCCTTTCTGATTTTTTTCCACTTAAAATAACCAAGATCTACTCATTCTGTTGCTCAAAAAAGCAAGAATAGTTTCCATTTTTTGTTCTTCTACTGGTCTCCAAGACAAAAATACTGTAGAAAAACCTACAACGTTACTCAGCTCCCTAAGCATATTTTCATCATTAATGTCCACTCAAGCTTGATTAGTTGTATTTATTTAGTTTCCTCTCAAAATCATACATCATACTCACTGTATCATCCTCAGGAATAGCACAGAAAAGAACAGAGATCACAGGCAACAGGAGAAAGTTCACCAGGGCTTGTAGGCGTCCTTTAGTTTCTCATTTGATTTTGCATGTACCAGTAAAAAAAGTAATGTCTTGCAAACCAAGTAATTGATTATTGTGCACGGCAAGTTTAGTCAGAACTAACATAGTATATGATAACTATCTAAAAGCTAACGGCATTTTCAAACACCACTCATGTGTACAGCTGCTGCTTCTGATCGCCGTGGTGCTGAAGCCTCTGCAAAGTCTCACAGTGACCAGTTGGGAGAACAGGGGGGAAAAAAAAACTCCTTAGCAGAGCCCCCACACTCATGGCGTCCCCCACCCCTCCCAAGGACAAACAAGATCAGAGGGACGTTTCACAAAGAATTTTGCTTCGATGCAAGCGGGCCATTTAATGACATGCTCAGATTCCAGGGCTCCGGAGGGGAAATACAAACACACACTACAAAAAAGGAGAAACATGTTCGCACCACTGAGACCAGCGTGAACTAGCATATTCCGTACTGCTGCGTTCTTTCACACTCGGCGCTGGAACTGCCGTTTTCTGGTTCATTCCTGCTTCCCAGAAAGTTAATATGTGAGGCGATACACCAAGTATTTGATGTCAGAGTAAAGTGGCAGGGTGGAGCCGTTCCCCGGTCTTTGATGACGTTCAGGTCCCGCTGACTCAGGTCCAACAGACACTGTTTTTAATGGCTGTCAGTCTGCCTGATTGATGACTGTTTGGATGACATCTGCTCACTGAAACCCCTTTCTATATACATTTGCTATTACGGGACTTTATTTGTGGATGGATAAAGATACTCTGAAAGCCTCTCTTACACCAGGGTTCAAGTGCCCCTCGGCCTAAACCTCACTTACCCCTACGCATATTTATGACTGTAAACCTAGAGTCTTAAATACAATTTAATTGGCAGGAAACTATAAAGTATTTACTTTAGCGCAGGTCTGAAGAGCCCGTTGCTCTGCAATGGATTCAAAGCTCACCCTCGCCATCCTTCCCAGCTGGGCTGCTCTCCACCAGTTGGCCAGTTCACAGGGAAAACCTCACATAAATAACTCGCTGCAGAAAGACTGGAGGGGGTGTTCTGTGTCAACCGGTACCATTCTGCAGACACTCACGCCACGTGGGATCAGATTCCTCCCCAATTAGTCTGCATCGCCTCACCCACTTCCCCTTGACGAGAGATGGACGGGCGTGCTTGCTGCTAATGGCACGCTCATGGCCGCTCCGCCCACTTATAGCAGGTACCCAATCCCTCTTCCTGTTATCAGGCAGACAGCCACGATTCCTGCTAACAGCACAGACACGGCCTGGAATCTCGCTAAGATAAATACTCCCACAATTCAAGGTAAGAGCCAGCTTCTAGATAATGGGAGATACCAGCCTCACTCCATATATCCTGTGGATTCACATTAACAGCAGGTACAAAGCTGCCCAGTTGTCTTCCTCAGCCTCCCTGCCTGGCTGTCTGTGGTTTCAAGCACTCGCTCACTTAACCAAGCTCATTAAAGGCACTTTATAAAAGTGCCAGTGACAGGATGTCTCTGTCTGAAGCAGAGAGGGAGAACTCTTCAGGCCGCAGAAATATATCGGGGTCTACTGCAGTCTTACATAAGGAGAGACTCTTGAAGGCCCAACAGTGAATAGAAGAATGCAAACGTCGTGGTGTTTAGTATGCTAAGCTTGACCCACCTGGATTTAGGTGTAAACGTAAGCAACTGTACAGCACATCAAATATGAAGATTTTTACAGGAACGGCTGCTAAAAATTTGCCTACTGATTATCCGGCTTTGCATCCCAGTTTCTGTTACACGCAAACCCTAGGTAGTTTCCTTTTTGGCTGGGAGACCCACCATCTAACATGACACTGTGGTTTACCAGGTGCTACCTTACTCATTTGAACTGGGGAAATATTTTAGGCAGGGGATGTGCTGGTCTCCTTAGTGTTTAGGTACAGGTGACTTGCCAGATTACGTGGGCTGCCAGGCCTGTACATTTCACTCCGAAATTTGGTCTCCCATAAACTGTGCAAGATTGCCGTCACCACCGATAGACCGCAAGCAAAACAAACGTATGGCTGTCGTAACAGACGATTATTTGAGCTCTGTTTACGATGCAGGAATTAGCATCTTCCTGACCACCCGCTGTTTTGTAAACACAAAACCCACTTGGCATTAAAGAGGCCGACCCAACTACTCCAAATCATGGGGCGTTAGGACTGACAGTAAGTCACCCCCGAGACAGCTGTGAGCATTCAACACTTACTGGGATCTGATACTGGGGTATGAGCAGGATGGGGCAGGCTGAGGAACGGGAGAGAGTAGCAGCTCTGTTAGGGTGCAAGCACCACAGCACAGATCACATGATGCAAAAATATCCAGCAAATCCTTAATAAATAGACTGTCTCCACTAAACCAGAGGAAACAGAGACAACACAACCATCACTATAATAATATAACATAATATATATGAGACCTAGAATGAAACAAAAAGAAATGTGTTTCAAATAATTTCTGCTTTAAATGACAAAATTACAATTCTTAATGAAATGTATATGCCTTTTCAGTTTTGTTAGGGAATTATTTATTACAATAAAGACCCCACAAAAATGAAAAACATTAAAAGTACGGGACAAACACACATCTGTTTGCATTCATATCTTTGCGGGGACTGTCCATTCATTCATTTCTATCAGCAAACAAACAAACAAAATACGAAAGTTTTTTAGTTTTTTGATTGCGTTTTTTTTAATTGAGGTTATTCTTGTGGGGAGTGAACCAACGTCCCCTCGAGATAAAAATTTACAGGTTTTTACGGATCTGGTCCCTTACAATGTAATAATTACAAAAGTACACAGACACACTCGGCTTGGCAGCAGCCTCTGGGCACCTGCGCACTAATCTCATCTCCCCATTTCAGGCCATTTATAATTATTACTGTAACAAATGAGAGGAGGAAGGACAAACTGGCCCCAGGCCCCATGTGTTTTTTCATTATTTGACAGCATGTCAGTCTGACACAACAAACCTCTAACTGTTCCCATTTGTGTGGCCGCCCCGCCACCGAATGCTTCAGCACTCCTGGGTTTGTTTGGCCGAGGAAACTCTCCTGGCTTCTCCCTCTCTCCCTCTCTCTCTCTTTCTCTCTCTCTCTCTGCCTCTCTCTCTCTTATCTTACTTCCACGAAAGCTGCACAGTCCCCTCTTACATAAAAAAACATTCAGAAACCACCCACACTTTGTCTCAGCACAGCACATTTGTTCCAAGCGCTTCCAAGGGGCCAAAGTCACTGGGGTAAATTGACATACTGTCACTCACACAACGCTCAAACAAATATGCGTCCCGTGAAAGGAAAAGCGAGAGCCAAAGTAGCGAGTGAGCAGGACCCCCCCCCCCCCAACACACACACACACACACACACACACACACCTCCTGCTTCCTGTAAAACACCATGAACGCACACTGAGCGTGCACCGACCCCACGGCCCGGTCAGCCTGCGGGGGGCGGAGGAAGGGGACTCGGTGACGATGTGGTAGGGCGGGGGGCGGGGGGGTGAGCATTTTGAAGGGCCACAAAAACTCTGATCACAACTGAATGGCCTCTGATCATCCAAAATAAATGCATCCTTCTCTGCTAATGGCGTAAGAGCCCCAGACAGCCGTCTTGCCTTTCACTTGCGAATCACTCGCTCAGCTACATTCAGGGGAGAAATAGGTCCTGGGGGGGCAATGACATAAAAGCTACCCAAGTGAGGTTTTGTTTACGGGACCAGAAGATTAGCAGGTTAATTAGCCGGGCCAATTAGGGAACTTGGACATGTCTACCACCAAAGGACTAGTGCTGTGAGGCTCTTTCTCTCTCTAGGATACCTGGAGATAATCAGCTTTATGGAGATCCCATCCAATGTACAATGAAGGGCACAATGGAGATTCGGGTTTGCGTGCCTGTGTGTGCCTGAGTGTACAGTACTGGTCCCTGCAGCCTGAAATCATAACAGGCTGAAATGATCGTAAATTGCTGCAGTAATCCCTCGACGGAGCTAGTCAGGCGCATACTTCCACGGTACGAGCTTGGTAATATTCTGCTGGCAGCGGGCCGGTGCACAATCGCGTTGCACAACTCAAAAGCAAATTTCTATTGATATTTGTCCAGGATTTTACTCAAACTGTTAGTCATGCAGTCAGGCTCTCAGATCAAGATAACCATTTTCAAATTCAAAGAAAATTATCGAATATCTGTAACATGCGAACACTTAAATGTAAGTAGAGTGCACATCAAACGGCCAGGCCGGTAAGGAGCCGGACCACAGCGATCGTGCACTTCCACGATGACAGGAACTTCCAACCGTCATTAAACATTGTGATTTATTGCCTTAATCCTGCTTTTCAAAATAGGTCACTTCAGAATGAAAAGGGGCTGCAGACATGAGGGACCATCATGCAGCAATAAGAACAGACGTGCTCTGACTCCCCCATGAGCCCGGTGTACGTGTGCGGAAGACGAGTCTCGACCGAGTCACTGTTTTCTCTCTCTGGGCTGTGCAGGGACTGGTAAATCACTCAGCTTGAAGCATCCCCTGCGTTCAAATCTATTTGATCTCGATGGCAGTGTGGACACTGTTTTGAAGCCGGGAATTCCAGTTCAGCGTGGGTCAGATTCTCGCAAGGCCAATGACCCTCACAGGACCATATATTAGCGGATGGCGGCAGCCTCTGTGCTCTGTCAGGCTACAATGGGCTGACGGTGTCTGGTTCACTCTTCCAGCAAGGAGGCTGCCAACTGCGCGCCCACTGCAATGATCTTGCACAAAATAAATTAGACCTGCTTCAGGCAGCACTGTACAGTGTTCACATTAAGCTGCAGTTTTCAGTAAAGTCTGTATGTGAAACCCAAGAACTCTTCTGAGTTTAGCCAAAAATCCATATTCCTCTGCAGAATGCAACTTTTGCAGAAAACATTGTTTGTATTTTCCTAAATATAAACAATATTCTTTTATTTAAAAATGTAAATTAATTGAGTAAATATTTACTTCCTGGCATTCTGGTTGCATACCCTACCAAAAACTAGAGTGGCGTACATAATAAATAAGCTGCAGTTTTACTCTGCAAAAGAAGTAATAGGAATACCATACAAAAGGCCAGCAGTTCAGACAGATGTAACCATAACGACAAACGAGATATTAAACAGACATGTACCTACAGCACTGTGCAGCAGTCGTGGGCAATCAAAGAAATGATGTTTAAATGATAATCATGTTGGTGTAACACCATGTTATTATGCCTGTCAAAATGTCAAAATTTCAAAACCTCTCCTAAAATCACCCCGGTATTTGCAGCGACCATCCAGTACACTCGTGTATTTCCTGACACGGTCAGAAAAAGGAGCACCGGTTTGTACCTTTGCTTGTCACTGGCGCTGTGCCCTCAAGGGTCTGCCGATTGTACCCTAGCCGTAGGTTACATGTACTTTTAATTTAATTTAAAGAACAAAAATGGACACTGAGGAACATCCCCAAGATACAAACAACGTTAATGTACCCCAATGGTACAAAAATGTTCCTCATAGTCACATTTCTGTACATCAGCATTCTGTACATTTTCCCTTGAGGGTACAGTCCCAATGGCAAGCAAAGGTACAAATTACTACTCCTTTCTCTGACAGTGTAGCATTAAACCATGTTTGGATGATCAATACCTCATTGAGTCATTTAACTGATTTAAATAATTTGGCTGGTGGTCAGATTTAACAAATACATGGAATGGCTGGGGAGCTCCTGAGGGGGGGTTTGGGAACCGAAACGCTGTTCTCCTAGCTATCAAGCAAGATTACGGTGATTTTTTTGGAGAACAGCTAAATTGTGTTTTTTTTTTTTTGTCTGAGCAAATATCCACTGATTCCGGAGAAAAACAGCCTTAAACATTTTCTCGGCCTGACAGTAAATGCATTCTGGTCTGAGCAAAAATGACCGGACACTCTGGTACCCTGAGAGACGCCTTTCTCAGGCAGAGGCTAATGACCAGCTGCCTCTCGTCTCCCCCCTCCCTCCTAGCTGTAAAAAAAAAAAGTGAAAAACATCAATGATGGTCCATCGGTGGGGGCTAATTTATGCCTTCCTCTGCGAGGTTATCAGCCCCCCCCGAGTGAGCTCCTTCGCTGGGACCTCCTTAAGCTCTACCACTTGCCTCCGGGGACTAGTCAAGTTAAACGTTCTAATTCCAGGTTCACTGTGCTCAGAGCTCCCCAAACGGCACTTAAACCCAACACCTGGAGGTGACTTTCCTTACAGACCAACCTCCGTAGCTGCAAGCATCCGACCATGAGAGAATGACACACTCAATCAAAGTTGAGTGTGACGGTGAGTGACGCTTTCTGCTGTTCCTGGAACTGCATGGAAAGTACTGCAGGCCGTTTTGAATGTTGAAGGTGCACCGTACGGGGCATGTGTGGGAAAAAAGCTCACACTTAATCGCTAGTGTAGATGCCGTCCAAAAAAACAAGCTGGCGTCAAATTCAGAATAATGAAGTACGTCTTCCTGCTAAAACGGGGGCCCGCAAAGGCAGAGAGCGGAGAGAAGCATAAACCGCAGCAGCCCCATGTCCGCAGACCTCAGCCAAACAGCGCACCCTCTTATATCTACCCATAAGTCATACTTTCATCAGAGCAATAACATTTAAAAAAAATGCCTTTTACACACGCCACTTGTGCGTAGCTTGGCAATCTGTGTGCCGCACATGCACTCGCACATGCACGCACACACGCGCCCCCCACCCCCTCATAGCTTGCTGCATGCTGCTCCTTTACTGCCAGTGCAGGAGTCAGGCTGCCTGGACATCCCATAAATCACAGCCCCCCCCCCCTCCCCCGTGAAGAAGACAGTAGATTCCCCCCAAATTCCTGTGAGTTTATTCTCTGAATCCCTCCCACTTTTCTCTTCTGGATCCCCTTCAAATGATGACTGTCCCCACAGCACCGTGGGTCAAAAAAATATTTTTATTTCTCCAATTCAGTCCTTGTCTATTACACAGTAAAACTAAGGAGTTTCTGGGGAGGGGGTGAGCAGGGGACATGCAAGAGCCATTAATTGAAAATTTCTGTGAGAATATTCACGGTCAACCCTGAAAAGCACTTAAATCTGTTGGATATGTGCCACAAACTGCTACTTCACTTAGTTTAATATTAGGAGCAAGAAAGTGTGTCTCTGTACCAAGAGCAGAGGAGGTTTGATTCAAAAGTTAAAATACATAGTTGATGGGTTGGACTGATTGGACTCTGCAGTCTGTAGCATTTTTAATGTTCCTACGTGCTCTGTGTTCTGCTAAACGCACGACACTTTTACAGCGGTGCTGGTGATCTCCGCAAAGCTTTGGGAACGCACTACATATTACTGACACACCTTTCATGTCAGTGCCCTCTTCCTTCACGACTGTTACTACAAGGCGAATCAGGAAAGAAAATAAAATAACGGTGCAGTAGGGACACATTCGCCAGGGCATAAACGTCATTTTGCAATAATTTTTATTCCTTAACGTATAAATATAAATACACCTCTGAAACGTGTATGCTTAGTTGTAAGACCGGCGCGCACATCAGGCACGAAAACTGCATGGTTTTCGATTAAAAAAACAATCATAATATATTAATGATTCTTCAAGATTCTTCAAGATTCTTCAAAATGAAGACGTAATTTACGACTAATCGGTTCTTGCAATTAGTAACTAATTAAACACAAAGTTAAATTACATACATTGATGTTAAAATAATGTATTAATTGATATATAGGTTTTGCGGATTTGTGCGTGGTTCCTATTATAGAGAGAGACTCGTTGCAGGCCGCGGGCAGCTCAGCCGACACCTGCCCGGATCCGGAGCACTGCGCCGTGTGCAGTTTACTTCAATTTAGACTTTTGAGAATCGTCATTAAATTGTTTCCACTAATGTATCATCGGGAGTCAACCTGTGTGCGTGTGTGTGTTTTAAATGTATTAAAGCTCTGGACTCTCGATTACTTACATATTGGACCGCTTACTGTGATTACCTACTGTATACCACAGAACTTTACGAGGAATCACTCTTTCTCATTTTAAGGTTTTAAAATGTTACCTTTTATCTTTTAATTTAATCATGAAATATAAATGGAAAAATCACATATATGAGCAGTCCTCTTTATACTAGTTTCTAAAACTGCTTATTTGTGCTGATTTTTCTACATTCTGGTATGTTACAGCGATTTCATATTCAAAGTCACAGTGTTATGTATGTATTTCCCGTTATATCCGCTACTCACGTACAATAACAATGAATATCCAATTCATTGGATATATTAACAGCCTGGAAAATTAGAACCAAATCGTACGAACCTGCAAATAAACCTAAACGAATGATCCGATTAAACGATTAAACGATTTAAACATTTTATGATGAACACTGCATAACATTATGAGAAATATCACATACTTTACACTTGAGCTGAGATAATACAATTAATAATTAATTTTTCATTGATAATTCGATTGTCGAAACTTTCGAATTTGTTTCTATTTTAATTGTTCATTTCATTTCGATTAAATATTATAAGTGAATTTAAAGAAAATGGATACGTTAATGAAAATATGCAATAAAACAAAACCATTTCAATTCAAAATTGGTTTTAAATAAATCACAAACCTTAGTATATTTTATCTCCGGATTGGACACGGGCGAGGGCATCGAATGGAGAGACGCGTTGAGCGCAGCTGCATCGGTCTTAACTTCCCCGGGTAGCTCAATTTTACTGGAAGTCATTGCGCAGGGACGTCTCTCTTGTACAGATGTGCGTCTTGTGTTTTTTTCCACAGGTCTCTGATTAGGGCTTTGGAATCCCTCCTGCGTTTATAGCCAGGTGTCAGCTTCGGCCCATTTTTATTGGGTAGTGAGCAGGGCCGTCCTCCCGATATAATTAAAATCGAACATTTACATAAAGCAGTCTGGGCGATCTGGAGGAAAAAGATACACCCCCACCCGCCTCCACATGCAAGCACACATATACGCACACCCCTCTTTTAAGGGGGGGCAGAGAAACTTTCTTCGCTTCACGTTCTTAAAAGATTCCCCCAGACATGAAGGTGTTTATCATTTAGTGTGTTTATTTACTCAATACATCAATCAGGAGCTTGGGGAAAACGTGAAAAGTGAGGAGGTGTCGGAATTCGTGCTGAAGTGGGGAGCACGATGGTTTTACGCATTGTAATTACAGGAGAATTAACACCTGAGTGAGAGCAGAGATCTGTTTGAAAGGCCGTTTAATCAGAACAGCGTGCTGAGGAGGGCGCCCAAACTCACAGAGCCCGCTGAGATGATCAAGCCAAAGCACCCCGTCCTTGCAGCGAGCCGCAGCTTATCTCACCCGTTTCACATTTGTTTACATTTGTGTTTCAAAACGTGTTCTCGAGGAGTCTTCAAATCAGTTAAGTTTACAGTATTCGCCAATAAATAGTTCATTTATTTAGTATTGAAAATATATTATAAATTAACTGCTGAATTAGATAATCCATAATAGACGAATTTTCTATGTGAAATTCAAATAACATTTTCCACTTTATTCTCAAGTGAAAGACAAAAGGATATCGGGGAATTTACTTACTCTGTCAGATTTTTTAAAATGTTCCGAAGCCTTGTCCTAGGCAGATTGCAAGTGTCACTTTTGCAAGTGTGAATTTTCTTTGGCTGAGGTCCGTTTGCCACGCATTTCCCTTACTTGGCTGTTACAACATTCACAGATGGACTCAGGATGTTGTTGAAGTGCTGCCATCAGGGGGATCACAAGTTATTTCTGTCTCTTGATTGTGAGAAACGATCAGTCGGCAGTGTTGTGCCTCAGTTTGCGTTTACCTTCGACTTTTCAGTAAACATTGGGATCCTCTAGGACCGCAAGTGACTGTTAGTAGCCAGTCTCGATCTGAGGGATTACACAGAAAATCACGCGTTATCTTTTCAGTTTACATCGGTTTACATTAAGCTATACACAAACCTTAACGCCTATCTTAGGACTTTCAATCGAATCGTTTAAGTATAAATTTATCATCTGATTATTATAGCGGCTTACCCTCGGGGTTATTTGATGTCTCTGTAGAGTCACAGCAAAATTATACTTTAGATATTATTATCAATTTCATATTTCATCAATTATTTGGCAGCTTGCTTCTTCTCGATATTTAAAATCTAATTACTAGTACACGAATACTAAATATAGCCAAAACGTGACATAAAATAAGCCATGATCCAAGCTAGAGATACATTTTAGAGTGTTATGATTTTTTAAAACCTCACTGGAGTGTTTTTCGTCCATCACCACAGTCTTTTTTCTTCACAGCATGGGTGACTCTCTAAAGTGCCTGCTTCACATCAAAGACGACAATTTACTGAAAAGGTGACACTGATTAATGCCACCAAAACATTTCCTTTTTTTCACCTGTAGCTCCTCCTTTTCACAGCCTCCAGCCGAGTGTCTGGTGAAACAGGCGCCATAGTCTCGTTGTTATTATTGCTGTTCATGGAGCGCCCTCTATCGGCAAAGCACGAATTCACGCTGATTAATATCAATACGATAACAGTCGTCATTAGGTTAAATATTGTCATGTAACTAAGGTATAATGACCAATTCAACCTAGAGGCTTTACCGCACAATTCAGGCCTCAAGCGGCGAAGTGACGTCGAAGTAGACTCCTGTCGGCTTCTGAGTCCGTTAACGGCGCCAAATATATTGCATATGTCCTAAAATAACACAATGAGGCAAATTATCTGGGTTGAATGTAAAACTTCTAGTAGGCCTAAAGTAATACTTTTCAATAGTCGTCTTATTACTACGCCTATAGGAATGTAAAGGTACTGTCTTAAAAAAACACAATAGATACACGTGGTTCAACATATGTGTCTTTAAAACGTGTTTATGTCCAGCTGTCATTCTTAGGTGACCAGTGTGCGATAAATCTCATGTCAGTAGCAGGAGTCCACACCATGGCTAATTCTGACAGACGTTTTGATCAAAATGCAGTTTTCACCGTTAATTGAATTCACTAATGTAGCGCACATATTTATTTTTACTCAGTCAAAATGTTTTGTTACGGACACATGTGTATTGTTATGGACACATCTGTCAGTGTACGGACAGTTTGACTATCCTCGCATTGTATTACACATAATGAATGTGATTTCGGCATCCAGTTCTGTCGACCCCGTAGACGGACAAATAGGGCCGCCATTAGTGCCGGTAAATAGGAATGATGAGAAAGAAGCAACAAATAACGTAGTAAATCATCACTGATGCCCAACGGCTCACCCTATGAAATGTTATTGGCATTTCCATCTTGCTGACTAGGTCCCTGAAGGTATGAATCATCATCAAGCCTTTGGATAGTTTCCTTGTCAACTAAGGATTAATAAAAAGTACAATGAAGCAGAATAATACACTTAAATAACAGAATTAAGCATAAGTACCAATTAACCAATGTTAATATAGTCGTATTTCAACAGCGCATGATATTTACAGGCACTTTTCTCCAAAGCGACGTACGTTTTGAGGGAAGCAGCGTCAGAGGATCCCGGCAGCCATCTGGTGTCTTCCAATCACAGGTACAATGACAAAATAACCTACATGAGTACTGTGCAGCACTCTTAGGCCGTCAAGGAAAATGATGCTTAAATTATATTCATGTTGGTGCAAAACTATGATTTTATGTCTGTCAAAGTGTGTCATCTTAACTACTTTAAAACCTCCCCTAAAATCACCCCAGTGTTTGCAGCTACTATGAAATTAAAGAATTTTTTTTTTTGACCGTTAGCTTACCATGTTCACCTAGTCGACATCTCACTGTACTGTCAAAAACGTTTTTTTTTTGTTTTTTTTTTTAACTAATTACATGAATTAATTGAGCGAGCTAGTGGGGAAATGTAACAAATGCATTAAATGGCTGGGGTGCCCCACCGGAGAGCTTTGGGAATCGATTCGGTGTTGATCTAGCAAGATATCACTGATTTTTGCCAGAACAGAAGATATTCCTGTTAGCTTTTATTCTGCTACTCTTCATTTGCATATGGTCTAATGTTAAATGGTGTTTTTGTTCTGAGCAAATATACACTTACTATCCAAATAAATAGCTTTGCATATTTCCTGCCTAAGATTTTTGCAAACTACTGTATCTTCCTGCAAATACATTAAATTGGTTTTGAATTCTAAAATCAATGGCAACATATGGCATGACGAACTAATCAAACGACCTGGAAATTTCATGGTGATTTTTAATACCATTTTAGTAGACGGGTAGGGAAACGGGTTGTATACGTTTGACAAGAGAAAATGTAGGAATTTTAAAACAAATTGCACTTCATCCAGTAGAGGGCAATCGTTAGCTAAGATCCCTAAACGCTTACGTCCCCTTCTGCTCGATCCAACTATTCCACTGGGGATGGGAGATAACGCTTATTTCCGTTTAGATCCGATTTGATCCAACCAAGGTTGGTATCGCCGACGCGGATCCCGATGTTATAGTCTTTTGTGTGAATTAAATGAGAAATAGTGCTGAACGATACTGGGGGAAACCACATCGTAGTATTTTAATACACTGCCCGGCCAAGAAACATTCGCCATTTCAATATATGCCAGCAAATACTTAAGAGCCAATGTCTGGATCATTATTACAGCCAAGCAATGTTATGCGGCAATAAAATAAAGTCGGCTGAATACCTGAATGTAGTGAATGACCAGGTTACACCTCCATCCATCATCAATGGGTTTGTTTCTTCCCTGTTGGCATGGGCATATTCCAGGACAAGAATTCCAAGATTCGTTGGGTTCAAATTGTCAGAGTGGTTCA
The DNA here is from genome assembly GCA_026779585.1 of Mormyrus proboscirostris. Taxonomy (NCBI): domain Eukaryota; kingdom Metazoa; phylum Chordata; class Actinopteri; order Osteoglossiformes; family Mormyridae; genus Mormyrus; species Mormyrus proboscirostris. The sequence goes on from JAODKF010000009.1 coordinate 8,794,873, forward strand.
GGGAGCATGAGGGATCATTTTCACACATGACGTGGTCACCACAGAATTGTGACCTTAACCTCATTGAAGGTCTTTGGGATGTGCTGAAGGAGGCTTTATGGATGTGGTTCAACTCACTTGTCAATACGGGATCTCGGTGAGAAACGAATGTAAATCTGGATGAAAATAAAGGGTGAGATGTTGCATAAGCCTGTGAAAACAATGCCATGACAAATGTGAGCCATAATCAAAGCTAAAGGCAGTATTTGCAATAAATATTAATATATTTATGAAACAAGAAAGTGAAAAATCGATCCAAAACAAATTAGCAGAACAGAACTTACATGCCATTCGAGTGTCAGATAAGTTGGTGGCGTTGCTGTGAATTATGCAAACAGATACAAGGCAGTGTCAACAATTTTATTTTGCTCTCATTCGCTTTTTCACCTTATGACTGAGTCCAATATTAAGGATGAAAATTATCATGAATTCGCCGAGCTTCTGAAAGAGCACCAGCGGTGAACATTCCGCTGCTCACATTACACTAGCACAGCCAGCATTAGCCGCATGTATAGTCAAGGCAAAACAAATCTCCCAGCTATGTTACACTTTACTGAAAGCTTTGAGGACTGATATACCATATTTTTATTATCATTTCAAGAATATCACCAGGAAAACAACTAATGTTCATTGGCCCATTAATGCCACCAAACAACATTATTTTCCTGGTGACAGTTTTTTAAAATTGTGGACCTCAGGCTACAGCAGGCCTAAAAGCGCATTTTCAACCACCCGTATATATTGGCATTACTCAAAATGAAGCCATTTTACAATATCACTTTTATTTGACATGGAACTATTATGTTTAAAGCCCAATGGGTACCCCACAAAACTGGTATAATAACAAACCAGCTATGTTTGTCAAAAAATGGTACTATAGTCTCGGACTCTATAGATCGTTTTTAAATATCGATTTTCAATGTTAAACACTCTGATCGAAAGAGTTGATATTTTAGTAGGCCTATCGATCCGCTTGTCCCAGTTTTCCACCATATGAACTGAACTAATAGCATTGTGAGCATATTTCGGCTAAATTAAATAAGTGGAAAGTTTATAGTTATAGTGGAAGTTTATAGTGATCAACTGCTTATATGGATCAAAAAGCTTGGGACAGAATCATTCCTGTACACTGTTTAAATAACTCTCTTACAGTAATCAAGTAGTCGGCTTACAGTGTTCATTTTGGCAGCCTTTGAACATGAAAACATGGAAAAAAATTAAAACTACTGTAAGAAGAAAAAAATAGGCTATAATGATCATCTGATTTCAGCAATCAGTTTCACTCCAGCAGAAGTGATCACTAAAAGCGGTGTACACAATTAAAATATTGTGATAATTTAATGCCTGTTCATAACTGCTTGTGTTGCTAGTGGCTAAAACCTATAGGTCAGCACTGCAGGAAGAAAATAAATGAAAGGTGAGAAGACCTACCACTACTTTTGTTAGGTGTACTTAGGCAATGGTGAACCACAGCGTGTAAATGCTTCACTTATTAATCCAATTACAAGGGCCTTCCATTCACATTTTCCACAAACCAAATAAGTTCATAGGTTACATTCTTTTAGAGGTAGAAAATGTGTAATGAAAAAAACTAAAATTGGACAATGGAAAACGTGTCTTGAAATGACACACTGACGTCGTTAAGCAGAATAATGGAATTAACCATTTGAATGCAAGCGACGAGTCGGGATAACTAGAGTGAGATAAATAAGCGATTAAAGGGAGAGCAGCGTGAGCGGACGCGGTGCCACGGGGTTATATGTCAGCCGGAGGGCGAGCGGCGCGCATTGGCCGCCATCGCCAGTCCCGATAACACCGCAGCATCCTCTGGCCGCGAACACATGGAGACTGAGCGCAAAAGGAAAATGAAGGAGTGCTGCGTGGTGCATAACCGCATCTTCAGGGAGTTTCTGGCCGAATTTCTCGGAACATTCATATTAATCGTAAGTACCCCGAACCCATACATTTCTGCGGTAATGTCTTTTACGGAAGTCAAAGCGAAGACTGTCAGATTTACGCTCAAATAATTGTTTTTGCGCGTTGCCAGCAGGTGTTCTGAACATTGACTAAACTTTCATTCTGACTACAAAAAATATATATTTGGAAAAATTCTGATGATTGATCGCTTCCTATGTTCTTTTCACTTCGTGATCATTCTCGAAACGCAGACACTTGTTTTAGTGAGTGGAGAGACATTTAACAGGTTTAAAGTGGTTAAGTTAGGCTTTATTTCAACTGATTTGCAAACTAGTTACATACAAGTTATTATTTTTTGAGAAATATATTTATTGACTTTTCCAGACCACATCCCACTCATACACTTACAAACATACACTTACATACATACAATACATACAAAAAAGTTTTTAAAAGTATTTAGAGTACATTAAATACATTGAACTGTATTAAAACACTTTTCTTAAATTATAGTCACGGGCCTGAGAATTTCTGAATTTATATATTGAAATGTAACCGAAGTGCTTTTTGTTTAGTTTTCAAAAATATCACTTAGTTTCTAGCAAGTGACACTGAACTTTTTGACATTTATATGCAGTTTTAAACGTAATCCTCATAAATGACACGTAATTTACATGTCCTGCAGCAGACTTAACAATGCACTGTAAAGTGATCAGCAGAGGTCCTATGTTGCCGAAGACACTGAGCCAGCTTTGCAACTTTGTTTAGGTTAAAATGCTGATCTGTCTGAACGTCACCGATCTTCCTTATGCATATTTAGCCAAGTCGATGGTCTGGTTCTTCCTGGTTCTTCTCCATCGCTGTCGCTATCCAAGGTGGCTTGGAATGGTTGATATAAACACTTCTGAGTTTAGCTATGACGCCCTGGAATGAGATCGGGTATCGGGAATTGCCGGTAGCGAAAGGCAGCTCCTGCGGCTCTGCTGATTCCGATCTGCCGCCCCCTCGTCACAGCTGTTCGGCTGCGGCTCCGTGGCACAGACGGTGTTGAGTCGCGGTGCCCTGGGAGAACCGCTCACCATCCACATCGGCTTCACTCTGGGAGTGATGATGGCGGTCTACGTGGCTGGAGGGGTGTCAGGTGACAGTCGCACCGCTATTACATACATGGATCCGGGGGATCAGTCACAGCATAGACACGGTTTTACTGTCGTGTAGATGCACCACACTGCACACTCTAACTGTAAAAAGAAAACCAGCCCAGTTCAGCTTGGTGTCAAAATACCTGCTTTCCAATATTGCATCACACATGCATGAGCACAGGACCTGCTCACCTAGAGTGGCAGAATTTTACCGAAAAGTAGAGGTAAATCACAGCAGGATGGGTGAGTATCATAAATCAGACATACAGAATGGTAGCATGAAGATTCTGTTGTTCACCGCTGTGGTACCTTAGAGCCTGAAACCTGAATTGCTCCAGTGAAACAATGCCCTTAGGTCAAACCTGCAGGACCCCGTACATAAACGCAACACCATGCAAGAAAATGCATGTTGATAGTTTGTAGGTTTGGCCGTATATGGAATTGCTACGCAGCTCCTGTGTACATATGATTGGACACCAGTTGAATGGAAATTCAGTACATTTAAGGAAAGAGAAGACTGTCGGGGTGAAAGTGAATCTTTGCTGAGTGGGAACACTTTCATTTAGGAGGGTGGAGAAAAATGAAGGGAGGGATTCTCTACAATAGCAGGAGGGAAGCATGTTATTTACCTTCATGGTATAAACAAGTCTTTGTGCTTATCCACAGGGATTCAAAGTTCATATTTTTGCTGCTTGTAGGAGTGTTAAACACAACAGTTTCTTCAGATCTTTACCTGGTGGTGTCTTGGTATTCATGCATCATCCATATTTCAGGCAGGAAATAAAACATGCTCTTCCAGGATGGGTTTGATTTCTGTTCTGCAGTCTGAATGAAATGCCGTGGCACCTGTAAGCTGAACGCTATGCTTGTTGTTAGTGCTTTAAGAGAACCACAGAGTAAACGACTGTGAAAGTGGTAACATCTCTTGCGCAACGTAACAGAAAGCCGCTTAGTTCATGTAGAGATCTTTCACGTGGGAGTTTTGTGATTTCCTGTGAGGCTGTCATGACATCATGTATGGAGGCTTTGGGTGCAGCAGGGGTGAAAGGGTCCTTGTCTTTCTGAGTAAAACAGGTCTGTGTTGCTTTAAGAGTCTTTCGAGACCCTGAAGTGCTCATTCCAGGTAGGCAGGGTCGTATTAGCTGTGGAGTAGCACTTTTTGTGGACAGCGTAGCGATGAGAAATGAGGGTCGCGGTGGGGGGCTGTGGAACCCATTAGGGCCATATCTGATGACTCAGTTATGCGTTCCTGATTCTTAAGTCTTTCTTAGTAGCAAATAAAGATTTATAAGGAACAGAGGCTGGATTTACAGGTTCAAGAGATAGTCGATTATGACCAGAAGGACTTCATTGGATACTTTCCTGTGGGATCTTTGCAGAGAGAGACCTTCATGCTGTGTTAACAGTAAAGAATGAAGCACTGGGAATCCCTTGGACATATTATGGGCGATTCAGTGCTGCTGTGCAGGTGGGAGGGGTCAAAGTTTAACAACAGATCAGATTACATGTTTGTTATGGATGCTTTGCATGGCAGATAAATACACTGAGGAATTAATGCTGGTCTGTGTCAGGCACAGAAGACAGGCGTTGTCCACGAGAGTCCGGTCCTAGCCCTAACGGATGTTATCGTCAGACCAGACGTTATGCAGACATTGAAAATACTATTATTTGTTGTCTTTGTGTCTCTGCAGGGACTCAGAAACACGTTTCTCGTGTTGTGACAGGGCTGTGTAACCAGAGGCTTTGGGTAGAAGCATGTAGAAAGCTGAAGTTGCTATGTAACCCATGACAGAAGGAGTGCACAGTTAGCCCAGCCTGCACATAAACAGGCCAATTGGAATAGATCTTACATCCTACATACAAACAAAACAGTCATTATTTCATCACGTTCCTGTAACCTCATTACAGCCCATAGGACAATTGGTCTATTTTTATTTTGATAATTTACGCAAATTGACAGGTCATTATTCATAGGATAATGGCTAATCAAAAGCAGCTTACACTTTCACCCATTTATGCTTTTTTAATATTACTGCATTCCCTTAATTATTTTAATTGGTAGCTAAAAATACGATCAAATAACAGAACGACCGCAGTTCAAAAAAATCACTGACCTGTAATACAAAATGTCTTCAGAATAACATCTTAGCAAGTAGCCTTAGTTAGCTGTATGTGTTATTGTGTCACAAGTCACCATCAATGCCGTGTTAGAGCTAAATTTCAGGCCGTGTCTGCAGCAGATTGGGTTTGATTAATGGACACATCATTTACTTGCTTAGTTGATACTCCCAACCAAGGGAACCTCAAACCTCATCATCAATGTAATGAGCTCAGGTCTAGCACCTTGCCCAAGGGTACAACAGCAGAGCCTCCGTTCCCAGTCACAGGTCTGTCTTCTGAGGCATTTTCCTCTTAAAATGCTGCTGGGAGATGTGCACAGACGGGTCACATCACCCAATCGTGTCATTTTGTTTCCCAGAATGGGTTATGGATTACAGTCTGGCCTGTGCCTCATGTCCCAGCATCGCCAACCCTGAAAAGGTCACACCTCAGCCCCGGGCTGCCGAACAAAAGGGCAGGGTGCCCGGGCCAATCCTGTCCACCGCTCTCGTGAGACAGTGTGCAGATCCATCGTCAGTCCGCCTCAGGGCGCGGCCCCATCGGTGGCCCGTCACTGAACAAAACAGGATATGAACAGAGCTGAGTGCAGAGGCGGCTGCAGCCAGCCGGAAACCGCTCTGCTGGCCAGTGCTATGGCACACATACACACACAAATTTCAATGGGCAGCGATGTATCAGAGGTGATATTCCAGCCACCCACCC
>JAODKF010000009.1:8819070-8851045 GCA_026779585.1 Mormyrus proboscirostris
GGGGGGCATCACATGAAAAAGGGGGGGGGGGGAGGAATAAAGGGAGAACGACAGAGAGAGAGAGAGAGTGCGAAAGAGAACGAGTAGAGCTAAGACTTGTCCCTGACACTGTGTTAAAAAAAGGCTGAAAAAATTAAATACACAACAGAAATCTTTAATTCCTCTCTCTGTCGTTGTCAGAATTTAAGAAAGCCATTTGCCACTCTGAGAAAAGAGCAACATCATGAGTCCTGTTTCCCCCCCCCTCCTGTATAATGGGTCTGCTTGCCAGTTTGCTCTGCAGAAAGTGGAGGGTGTTTGGATCTGACTGTTACAGGTAATTCTTTGGAGTGAAGTTTTTCCCGGTGTAGGCACTAGGAAGAACCAAGGCACCGGGAGGCCTAACTGCCTCAGCGTCTCATCTGGCCCATCTGGTAGTCCTCTCGGGGCTGGCGGGGGTGGCGCTGTGGCTGAGCCTGGGCGTGCGGGGCTCTCCTCCTCTTCAGCGTGCCTGTGTGAGAGCAGGGAATCAGCAGAGGGTGTTACTCCGCGCTGGCAGCGTCTACACCGAGCTCCCTACCACCGTACAGGCTGGGGACTTCACTCTGACCCTTCTGGCCGCCCGCATCTGAGTCACTTAACTGTAACTATCAGGTCTTACAGATTTTAAGGAAACCCTAGGACTGAAGTTTGGCTGATAAATGGAGATTGTCCACCGATACCCTGTCTCCTACTGGACAGCTTTGCATCCAGAAGCAGACTGGGGACGAGGCTTACCTTACCTGGGAGTGGGCAGTTTGGGGCTGCTGCTGGGGGTGTGGCCTGCCTTACCTGGGAGGGGTTTGGGCGGCGGCAGCTTGGGGTTGCTGCTCGGGGTGTGGACGCTGCAAATCTTGATGAAGCCGGCCATCAGCAGGATGAGGGCGATGCCCATGAGCAGCACGGCCCACCAGTGTCCCTGAAAGGAACACGGCAAACGGCTCGAAGGTGAAATCACTACAGCTCAGCACTTCAAGAACGCAAAGGAGAACTGCTTCTCCTCTACTGCAACAAAACCACAAATGTGCTCAACAAACTTGAGCGGTTACTGTAAAGGATTTTGACATTTTTGTGAAAGGCTGAATTATGTAATGTCCAGAATATCAAAAAAAAAAGACACTTACAACAATCCACTCGGCGATATTCTCATAGAGCTCTGGATTCAGGAGTGCTTTCTTGAGCCTGGCCAGGGGCCCATCGGCATCCACCAGACGGCACTTCATGAAGACGTCGCAGTAGCCCTTAAAATCATTGCAGGGTGAGCCAGGCTGCAGTGTGATGACAGTGTTATTGAAGAATTTCTTCCACCGGGTCGAGGTGGTGCTGCTGCAGGTGTCGGGGTTCGCTGTGGGAAGCGAAAGGATCAGATCATTGTGGCACCAACACGCTGATGCAAAGCATAGAGGAAGATGCTGGGATGGCTCACATTTCTCCATGCAGCAGACATGGCACAGCTCGCTGTCATTCTTGCCCTCGACGCTGGCGCACGTGCAAACATCTAAGTTGTGCTTCTGGCAAATGGAGCCCGAGCAAACCTGAGGAGCAGAAGAGAACGGCAGCAGCATGATTATGAGCGCAGGACGCAGGAGTGGGTTAATGCGCCAACACGCGTGGTTGTACACTAATCATTAACTGTCTACAGATCCACACACGAATGGCCTCTACGGTCTAAATATCCATAGAGATGCCACAAAATAGCTTCAAAAAAGGGAACCATGGACAGTGGATCCCGGGATCAGCCTGACATTAATCTCGGTGACAAAAACTCGGTCCTGATGGAGCCCAGCAATCACAAACCCCATTGAAGCAGACTTGTGTATCCCTATGGCAGGAAGTCAAGTTGGGCTTGGGCTCGGAGACAGGGCACTGTGCGGTCTCGCCGTTACAGGTGCCAATGTGGGCGCAGTCCGACTCATCGCGGCACTTCTCATTGTGTCCCTTGAAGGTACAGCTGGATGTGCAGCAGGGCCCTTGGCTGGGGCTGGAAGAGAGGAATGGGTTACAGACATTCATACAGAGGGAGTCCTACTCTAAGCAGGCAGGTCGGAGGAACACGCTGCAGAACCGGAGCTGGGGAACCGCCAACCTGCACTGTTTGTTCGGCCTCAACTTGCACTTCTGGCCATCAGGCTGGTTGGCGTCAAAGCAACACTGATCCTTGCACTGATCACTGTAGCCACAGTCACACTGCTCACCAACCTCCACTAGGCCGTTCCCACAGATGGGCTGACCAGACTCTGCAGACAGATACACAAACTTCAATCTAACATGTTCACACTCCACTGCTACACAGCACATAATAATAATGACAACACTCATCTTTCCTCTCACGCTGTCCATCCATCCAGCCCAGAGAGCACTAGGCAGAAGCCATGGATGGGATGCCAGTCCATCACCGCACAAACATTCACGCACAGGATTACGTTGCTGGATAAATCTCATCTCTAAGCTCCATTGCACATTCTCAACTTCAGGGATGAGTACTTACCCACAAAGCAGATGTCCCTCTTCTTCTCCAGCACTAGGCTGATGTTGCGCACGCTGCAGTAGGAGAACTTGTTGTTGTTGGGCCTGTCCCCTGAGGTGGCTCGGGCATACATGATGAAGTTTCCACTTTCCTTCTCGTTCTGGGTCTTTGACTCGCCGGGGGTGCACTCCGAACCAGAGTCATGCTGAGAGGACCGCAGGAAACCAAACCACCGGTTAAGGCCGCACCCATAGGTAGCCAATGGAAAACACAGCACTCAAACAGCACCTCCTGTGAATTACTTGACCCATTAATGCTGAAGGGTGAAGGGAGAGCCTTTGGCCCAGGATCTTACCGGAGAGCCAAAGTTGTGGCCTATCTCATGGGCGAAGGTGATGTGAGAGACCTTGGGTGGGACGTGGGAGGCATAATTCTGAACGGTGATGATGCCTGTGTTCAGGGACTTCCTCTTCTGATCGGAATACGGCTTGTTCTTCTCACAAATGCCACCTGAGCTGCCTGCAGGCACCAGAACACAGTCACTCGCAGTTGTTTGCAAACCAAATAAAATGTTTACCAAACCCATACAGCTACCGACCGTCTACCAGGGTCATTTTTGGCAGTGGACAGAGTAGCTAAAGCTTGTTTTACTGTGGAACAAACAAACCCTTGCAGACGCATCTTGTGCTGCCATGGCTTCCAAAAAGGTGTTGATTTGTTTGGAAATGAGATCTCAAGAGTGCTTGCATTGTTTTGTGGCCAAACATATTAAAACAGGACAGAACATTCCAGTTAATGGTCACACAGTCAGGGCTTGGGTCAGGGACAGGAGGCAAACAGCACTAAACTGAAGATATTCTTTGAACATGATGGATGGGCAGAAGAAGCCAAGGCAGGCTGGGAGATGGGCCAGACGTGCGCTGACACACGTGGCCACAAAGCAAACGCCACACAAGGACACCCTGTAAAAAGATTAAGACAAAGTCCCACTGCATAGGTATGCAGATGCATTCCTACACCCAGCTTGCTACCTTCCCGACCTTGTATCTGATGCAGGATGAATTTCTAATTTTGGGTTTGCCCTGTAATTGTGTCTTAAACTCCACGGCAAATAGTTTTCCATTGTTGTGTTTAGCTTCTGATTTGCTTTTCTCTTTTGACACCACATGAGTTTACAAGTTGTGCGCAGAGCTAGCAGGCTCATACAGAACGTGACCCTGTCCCTTTAAGGGCTGTCCTAATTATGGAACACTAAACTGGCAAGCACTTACTTCGTGCTAATCTGTGGATTATTTTTACTGGTCCGCTCAAATTGTCACAGACAGGGACAGAACTAATACGTGACTTGAGTGCAGTGATGCCACAAAATAAAGCTTAAAGCAAGACCAGTCTGGGTATACAGTGGCTCCTGAGAGACTATGAGAAAAAAATCAAGAACACACACAGCATTGTGGTTCATGGTGATAATGATGTCAAGAGGGGACTTCATTAGAGTCTACAGTCTGCTCAAGGCTCAGACTCCACACTGCTTCAGCATTAACAATAAGGCTTCCTAACAGCGAGACAGATACAGACTTCACCCTTCACCAGCCTCACTCATCACCATGCAAAGCATCACTCTGCCTCAGTTCCTTATAATCACATACACAGCTGCCTTTTGACACCATGTTAAATCGCGCCACGTCACACCTCTCTGTGCAGCGAGTGGGAGATGCTGTCTGGAAGCCAGCACACACACCTGGGGGTGATTTCTCAAATTCAGCATCAGGACCAATAGCCAGGCTAGGCTGGAGGTTCCTGCTCTCTGGTGCTGTATGTCCACCCAGGTCGATACTAGAAGGGAGATTTGCTGCGAAAGCCCTCCCTGGACATGCTCTCGTTTGATCGATTGACAGACGGCATGCAGAGATGCAGAGTCTCTCTCTCTCTCTCTCTCTCCGCCCCTGAGCTGAGTCCAGCAGGAGGGCATGGCCTGAACTTAACCTCTCAGCAACACCAGCGACGCCTACAAGGATCATGGGCCGGTGGTACAGCATAGCCAGAGACAGCATGTTTTTGGTTTGATCCATGGGTAGGCATGGGATAGCTACCCTTTGACCAATCTGTGCACCTGTGCCCATCATCGCTCTGCTGAAGAACTGGTCTAACAAGAGGGATCAAAAAGAAAAACTGCCCTCCATAAAGGATCATTTGTGCAGGCAGATACAGGGCATGAGCTCCCACGACAGTGGGTTCCATACAGTCGTGCTGCACTTCTGTGTTACACAGCAATAGTTTAATGCATCATAAACTAAGACCCACTGCACTTGCCTTTTATGCTCCTTGCTGCTAAATGTACACATTTTCCACCTAACCCGTAAGCCTCCAGAGAACAATGTCAATCAAATTAAGTATGTACAGCGGAGTGAGACAGACCCCAAGGAAGAGGAACTGCTGTGGGGATCAAGCTTCAGGTGCACATTAATCTGAAAGCCACAGAGAGACGAGGCTTGGAAAAGCAGAGATGGAGATTTCACAGAGTCAAAGAGCCCAGAAGAGCTGACTGAGACGGAAATCCCACAGGAGGCCAGTTTGCCAGGATTAACAGAGACATTAAAGCTAATCAGCGAGGCTGCTGCTATCAGGATCATAATGTGCTTATATTTAGTTGCTTAGCTAACACTTACCCGAAGGAACTTGAGATTATTACACGTTTTGGCAGCTGACATTTTACAGGAGCAATTCAGGTTAAGCAGCTTACGTAGGGTTGCAGAAAAGGGCGACAGGAACTTGGACAGTCAGCCCTGTTTGTAACCAAATGCTACCAAAGATCCCTGAAGTTCAACAGGTTGCAGCCAAGAGGACATTTCTTGGATTTTACAACAGCTTACACCAAGAAACACTAGTGGCAACACAGGCATCCCTTAATGACTACAAAGGTACCAGAGGGTACATTTCCCAGGTATGTTGATACCTGATGGGGCCCCCACCCATGCCAGGCCCAGCACCCCATCATCAAAGTCACGGTCCGTGAAGACATAGGCCAGGCAGTAGTCATCATGGTTCTGTTCAGAGTTCAGCTCAAGGAACTTCTCCACCCCAATGTTGGGGAAGCGGAAGGGGTTGCTTGGGTCCTTCATGTCATCTGTGGTGTTGATCTGAAAAAGGACAAGAGACTTCAGTGCCTGCAGGATCCAGGATGACAGCGAGCCAGTTTGAATCATCCAGCTACAAGGTCATACAATCAGATACTTCCAAAGGGGTCTGCGGCCACCAGTCGCTGCACTGCTCACACTCACCCGGATCCTCTTGACCATGAAACTGATGTTGCGAATGCCCATAAAGTCCGTGCTTTGGTATATGGAGTCAACTGCCTTCACATGGCTCGAGATCTGGAACAGGAGTGATTAGACTTACAAAAAAAAAAGGGCATGTACTTCACTCACACAAAGTATGACACTAAATAATACCAAAAGGTAACCTCGAGTCGCTATCAAAGAGACAGTTTAAAAAAAGCTCAGACAAGCTGAACTAGCACCTTTTCTCTAGCTACCTGCAAATCATATTTTTTGCTGAGTGAGAATGGCACAGCGGTCAACTTTTCTCCAGGTTTCCATAAATCATCTGTGAAACTCAACCCTGACGGCCTGGCAGAAAGCCCGCCTGCTCCCGGGACCCAAGCTAAGGCTCCACTCCAGCATCTAAATTATATACGGCCCGCTAATGACTCCAATTATCCTGCCATTTCTCTGCTGCCCACTGCGTACCGATGAAAGGGGTGATTTATCGGCGCAGAGGAAACCAAGGGAACGTCACAGCTCACTGGTCACTGCGTACGAGGAGCATCCAACCTGGCCCTGCTCTGAGTGGTCCCAATGCGTGTCCCTCTCAGCCTGGAAACACACCCCATGCTATCTATTCCTAATGATATTTTAGCCCGCCCCCAACCTTACAAACACGCTCCCAGTGTCAGATGCAGAGACACTCTTGTTTTAATAAATAACGCCTCCATCCCTCCACCCACTTCTGCTGAGCACAGACCTTCGCGACATCTCATTCATTAGCCATTGAAGCTCTGAGTCGGCCAAGTGCAGCATACGGAAATAGATTAAAGCCACAGATGAATGTACATACATTATTAATATGTCTTTACTTAGAGACTAGATGTTTCCTGAAGAGGTGGAAACTAGTGCTGCACAATTAATCAAATAAAAATCGAAATCGCGATATAGTCCCGTGTTCTTAGCCAGAGTTGGGTAATTAAGGTCCAGAGAGTAAAAGTCCAGGCCAGGATTTTCTTTCAAGCAACCAGTTGAGTATAAAGAGAGACAGTCACAGATTACTCAACTGGTTGGTTGAAACAAAATCCTGGTCTGGACGTTTACTCTCTGGACCTGAACTACCCAACTCTGCTCTTACCCAATTCTGCTCTTACCCAACTGCGAAAGGTTGCGATTTAGTACTGGTAATTTTCACAGTGTGCCTCCAGTCACTGCACAAAAAAAAGTCTGGAACAGGACCGTTACGCATGAGAAAATCATGCTAAAACTCTCCAATCAGGGGCCTCACTCATCAGCTCATCCTTTGTTGTGAAATAGTGGCGTTTTGGAGATGACAAAAGACTAATCTGCTGCTTTTTGAATACTAATATGAATAGAGCAGAGGAGAGGGAAGATTGTGAGTGGGTACAGAAAAAAATCCTCTTCTGTAATTTGGAAGTACCTTGGATTTATAAGCAGTGACACTGCTCAGATGGAGGTATTGTGCAAGATGTGTAAGGTGAAAGTGCATATACTGCATGGAAACACAACCAACTTACATCAACATCACAAACAACCTTCAGAACGATACAACAAATGTCGTAAAAACTCAAGTGAAAATTTCATTCAAAAATCTGGCTGGGCAATCATGGAAAAAAAAATTACGATGCCTTTGCAAGGGTATTTACCTGTATTTGTTGTAATTGAAAATCGGTATATAGTATTTTTGCTTGGACCAAAACTGAGTCTACAGAAAATCTTAATTTTGAAGGCTAACTTAAATCAGCCCATTATTTATTATTTATTTATGCACGTTATAGGCTGTTGGTAAAAAAAAAAGTCCAATAAAGAAATTTGACCCTTTTGTTTCTTGGCATTCAATTATTTATTTTATTTTTTAAATGATAAATATATATTGGAAGACACCTTCTTAATGGGATTATTTCTGCCATTATTTGCTTTTAGGGTGTGTATTATATATATGTGTGTGTGTGTGTGTGTGTGTGTGTGTGTCGCAGTTTGCAATGTGTCAACATTATCTCAATGTGATATTTTGATCAAATGGTGCAGCCCTGGTAGATAAATACCTGTGCAATCACAGCTTCTCTGGTGTTGTAGCGCTTGAAGAAGAGGTGGTCAGTCTGGATGAAGAGCTGGCAGGTGTTCTTCTGTACCTGTGCAGCTCGCTTTTTCCTCAGGATCACTGGCCCGTCAGCGCGCTCCTCGTCCTCCTCATTCTGGTGGGTCTCCTGTAGGGAGCGATATGAACCAAAGAGGTTTCAGTGCCCCAGAACAATGCAGAGCCTAAATTACCTGTGGATCCTGAGAACTCACTGTGTTGGGCCAGTAGCAACACCACTTGCAGCTGGAAAGCTCTCGTTTGTGGAGCACTGTGGTGCAAAGCTTAATTCAACCAGACAGCCGCAGCAGCCAGACATTATGCTAGAAAGGCCCAAGACACTCGTCTGTAATCTGTTTACCCATTGCATACATTCATTTATTCTGACACTTATCAGCAACGACCGCCAGTTATTAAAAAAGCCACCTGCTGCAGCCCAGAATTAAATGAAGATACCGCCCAAAGTCACTGCTAATGAAATTGAAATGCATTATAATCCAAACACAGGAGAAAGAAAACCTGACTACCCTTATCTGGCTGGTCTCCTCGCTCCTGGGTTACTTGCATCATGGTAACTTAAGATATAAATGCAGCAATGAGCCGTGTGATCGCGCTGCGAGGCAGAAAGCAGAGCGCTGACATTCCTGCATGTCCTGTTTCATGTTTGCATTTGCTATCTGTGCTTCTCCCTGTGGTGGCTGACAGATAAACCTGGGAGGGATCGGGCTGGAAAAAGAGGCTCGTTTCCTGCTCCCTTTTGCACCTGAGTAAAGACCCTAGGAGCAGCTACTGAGGAAATTGGGGGAGATGTGGGAAATGTTCCCTAGGGGGTTGATAATGAAAGTTTAACTGGAAGCGGGGAGAACACAGATGCACAATTCGATTTCTTGTACAGGATGGGAAAAAATTAAGAAAGGTTGTGAGGTTCTCCCTCAAGAGGGACGGGGAAACCAGAGGACACCGGGTCACCAGCTCAAACTTGGCTGGCCAACTGAGAATCCCAGATGCAGTAAGAGAAGGGGTATCAGTACACAAACGTGCAGGGATGCCCTTCCTCAAAGGAAAGAACCACTCAGAATTCAGAGGACGCTGCAATTCTATTGTGTCAAGGCTGCGCTAGTGACTGTTACAGAAAACATGTAGCTGTAAAAATAAGCGCAGTGTATATGCATATGAATATGCAGACGGTAGCTGAGAGGGTATTAAAATCACACAGGGTCTCACCTTGGCTGGCTCCTCCACTGCAGACCGCTGGTACTTCTTCATCCTCTCAAAGACGGAGTGGTCCGCACAGCCTCCTTCAGCCCCATACTTGTGAGGGTAATCTGTAGGGCACCCAGCGAAACTCCATTTACACTAGAGGTGTAACAATGCATTGATTTGTATCGATGTATCGATTCAATGGCAAACGATCCGATGCATCGACGTGACGCATAAATGACGATGCAAGCGTTTTTTTTTCCCCCTCGCTGGCTCCAGTATTGTTTTCATGATCCACTCTGACGAATACATGGTCTACACCAGGGGTGCCCAAATATGTCCATCGCGATTTACTGGTCGATCGCAAAGATAGTGTGAGAAGATCGCATGGCATAAAAAAAATAGAGGATGGATGACGCGTTCAACCGCACCAGCTCCTGCCAAACTACAGCAAGCGGCCACGTCGCCTAGTCAGCCTCCAATTTATTTCTACTAAACTTAAGAAAGGGTATAAAAATGAATGGGGGAGCAGGACCAAGTAAGAAGCCAAAAACCTACCACTTCCATTACGGAATGGGAGGAGTTTTCACTGTGTCATATTCGAAGTGCGTTTGCCTCATCTGTCAGTCTATCATTGCTATTCCCGAAGAAGGGAAATGTGGAGCGGCATTTTCGGACTGTTCATAAAAACTACGACATTAACTTCCCTCCAAAAAGCGAGCTGAGAAAGAGAAAGGAGAAGGAACTAAAATCCCAGTTCAATTCAAAAATGCTTTATTTATTCCAAATGGAAATTAATAATAATAATAATAATTAGTGATAATAAATATGAATAATAACCAATATTTTAATACATAAATATATGTTTTGCATTTTTATAGTAGGTAGATCATTTTGACTTGGTCATTTATAAGTAGCTCGCAAGCTAGCGTACCTTCAGAGCATGTGTTTAGTACAGCAGGTGACACAGGATGCTATGCTCAGAGCACACAATCTCCTGAACACATTTGACCATTTAATTTTTCTTAAAAAAAAAAAACCTCTCAAAGACGACATACTTGTTTCACTGCAGAAGTCAGTCATGTTAATCTTCCTCATTCTACATATCTGTCCATGCAATGTTTTTTTATTTTTATGTTATTGCACTTTATTTTGCTTGTTTTATGGGGTACCTGACTACACTAGAGTTGGCTTACAGTTCCCAATAAAATATGATAAAATGATTACATTTGCCTTTTTTAATTCATTGTATTGTGTGAAATTTCATCATTTCTAGCACTCAAGGAATCGATATTGTATCGTATTGCAAGGAAAGCTGTGATTTACACCCCTAATTTACACCCATCATCCCCAGGTCCCCATTTAAGATCGATTGGCCACTGACCATATATGCTGGTCTGTTTATTAGCCCTTATTACCACCTTCGAAGACCTTAAACCGAAGGTGAATATAAAACAGGCTTGTAAGGATGTGCTGGTTCACCCTCAGTACCCGGATAAGCCTTCAGGCCAATGGTCAGCGGCTGGGGTCATAAAGAAGCGACATGTCACCGGTAAGCTGGCTAGGAAACAGAGCACGATCTACCCAGGTGTCCTCATCAAGCAACCAAGCAGCTTTGAAACTGAGGACCCCAGTGGGCCACATGCAGCAACCCTCGTGTCTGTGGGAAGGCACAAATGCAAGCAGGGCTTGAGCTCACTACACCTGCAATCACCATGTTCATAACTGGATGGCTTCACAAACTCTCTATCCTTCATAATAAGAGCAACTGCTTATGGATGGTGAGGGGCCTGATTCACCCCAGCGAGGCAAAGCTGAAATGAAGCAGAACTAGACTAGGTATTATGGTATACTATGGCATTTAGAAATCCCAAAGTTTTATTTTTAATATCATCAAAAATACAGACGTTCCTGTTTCTATTCAACTGTATGTATTGTAGTGCACATCACATACCACCAGAGGTCAATCTACTGGTAAGAAAGATGGCAACTGAGAGTGGTAGCAATAACACAGGATTAGGGTAGAGTTTTAAAAATAAATAAAAAGCGGTGCCCATTCCAAAGTTTAGATAACCAGCATAATTATTAGATAACGTAGATTACGTTCATGCTACTGCTAGTAAACCGGTTAATTACATTTCCCAGAGGGAGGTTACCTGGCATGCTGTGCGACAATCATGAAGTGGAGTGGTGTCCATCAAGGAAGGGTGATATCTGTGCACCGTCACCGCCGTGCTTCCCTAGTGCTCGGCTACCACACTGATGAGTCCGTTCAGGCTCCCTTTGATTCCGGAGTTTACTGTAGCCCACATGACTTTTTTTTTTTTTTTTTTAATTACATCATATACCGTATACCAGCGTGAAATGTCTAGAAGGTATGACTACAAAAAATGATACCGGCCAAACCTAAGCAGAAAATCTGGTGAAGACCTGAGTGGAGCTTTAATTGCCTTACAAAGCCTTAGAAACCCAGTTGAGATCGAGACGCCCTCTGATTTGTGTTTTTAAGTCACAGCAGGGGAGGCTGAGAACGTGCTCCATTACAGGCGTTTATTCACGGAACAATTTACACTGTGACATTTTTTGAGTTTACATATTTTGCATAATGTACATTTACAGGGCCTCTGTTTTTTCCCAGCTCATTATGGCTGCCACTTAAAATCTGTATGGTATTTGACATTTTCTAGACTACAGCCACCGGGCAGATTCTGGTGGACAGACACAATGAACGACGCAGGGCTGGTGACCCCCCACACCATCACGTGCCGCTAAGGAGCCATTAGCCTGAACACCAATAGCTGCAAAGCTTGAAGAGTAGTAACAGACTGAGGCCTCATCACAACCCCCTCCCTCCACTGGAAGCCCCTTTATTAAGGGCAAACTTTGGTTACTGATATTCTGCTTGTTCAGAGAGAGCGGCCCCCAATTCATGCCTCAGCACACACACACGAGCACTGGCCTGCATGCCAAGCAGTCCGCCGTTTATAACAGCAAGGCGACTCCAACGCTGGCTGTTAGCGGCTCACCTATACAAACCAGCACAGCCACCCAGAGCCCCCTCCAAAGGTCACACTGTTGTCAGTCACACCACATAGCTTTCACCCAAGCACACACTTAATCACTGAACTCTGAGAATTCCATCCAGTAAAAGAGCAAAGCAGAACAGAAGTACCCCGGGGCTCCTGTAGGGGGCAGTACATCCTGCATTTCATGCCAGCCTTCAAAGGAATCACTTATATAGATTTTTTGTTTTGCTCTAGATGCAGAAAATAAACTGCACCCCCTTCAGATTTGTGGAAGACAGCTTTATATTTACACAGAGTAAAAAGTTCAAAAAAATATTCTTTTCTTCCCTGCCAAAGCAAAACCCATCCCTCTAGTGAGAGCTGGCTGACTTATCAGAAACTAAGGACGCTGGTTGTAAGGCATATATGCACATAGACTCTGGGTTGCAAAATGAGTCAGGGATCGCACCGCCGGGAAGCAGCCCCACCTAGACAGAGGCAGGCCAGTGGTGCCAGGAAACGGATCTCACTCCCTCCCAGATAATCAGCACCAGTCCAGTGTGCAGCCGCAAAGCAGGCGTAGACGGCTCCCTGACGCATCGGATGGCAGCTACATCGTCCAATCAGAAGAGGAGGCTTTGTCACCCGGTGTCACGCCTGCACACCACTTCTTGGCAGTTACTCTCCCCAAAGCGAAATACCGCGATCGGCTTTTCGTAAAGCCAAACACGCGTCGTCCACATTGAAGGAGGCAAGTCAGCCTGAGTGAAGCGAGCGAACCGTGGACTGTCAGAGGCCATCGACACGCAGACGGACCACCATACGCACACAGCAGCTCTTTGTTTGCCAGATACAAAGGAGCTACATTGAGATGCTAATCGCAGACAGTTTAGGGTCAAAATCAAAAAGAGGAATAAAGAGTGAACAACTGAAAGTGAAACAGTGGCATCTGTCGCTGCCTGCCTGCCAGCCATCGATGGTTGCTGGTTTTTCCTCACACCTCCTTCAGACCCCTTCCATCCTGTCTTCTATGGACCTCCGATGAGCTATGGGCCTAAGAATCAGTCTCCAGGCATCTACACTTCTGCGAAAAGTAAATTTAATGAGCAACGGGGGCTGTTTTGAGCTACCACAGTATTCATGATAGTGTGCGCAGCAGAGATCAGTCTAAGGCACAAGCCAGTAATTTAATACTGAAGGACAGTAAAACCTTCAAAAAACAAGTTGATAACATTTCAATGCGATGAAATAAATGGTTTTTCAGTGATGCGATGGTTTTCTTCTGCACAGAGGTAGCACTGTTATT
This sequence comes from Mormyrus proboscirostris, assembly GCA_026779585.1. Taxonomy (NCBI): domain Eukaryota; kingdom Metazoa; phylum Chordata; class Actinopteri; order Osteoglossiformes; family Mormyridae; genus Mormyrus; species Mormyrus proboscirostris. The sequence continues at coordinate 8,832,425 of JAODKF010000009.1, forward strand.
CTGCCCTGGCCAATGATCAAAGAGAGTTTATTAAAGAACAAAGGAATTAATGTCAAAGAGCTGCATAACTGCATTGACAAGGGAATATTCTGCCCACCACAAGATGGCGGAATAGGGTGCACAGCAACTGGGCTGAGGGAATATTCAAGGTGGGGAAGGAAATATTGTATAAGCATCTCTGCAGGGACCACCTGAATGGATACCCCACCCAAGCAAATTTCCTTTATCACTATTCAAATCAGTAAAAAAGAGACAGGAACTTCAATTCATATGGACATAGTTAGGCTACATACAGACAGTCCCCAGGTTACAAACAAGATCCATTCTCTAAGTCTGTCTTTAAATCGAATCAGCGGGCAAGTCGGAACAGGTACATGCAGTTCTTACTTAGGGTCAGTTAGTCAAATATCTGTCTTAGTATATAGTTTATATTTTACCTTTCTATCCCCATAGAACACTTAAAAACTTCCATGTGCATTACAAAATCTTAAATATCATCTTTATCTCGAATATTTAATACAATATGGCAGTCTGTTGGCAAGTATGAGCTGTCTGTAAGTCGGATGTCTGTAACCTGGGGACTGTCTGCACATGGAAAGCTTTGTATTTAAGCCCTTATGCATAAAAACCAGAGGAATTAGAAAAGTTTAGGAGACAGCTAAAATAATCCCTTGCTTTTTAGTGTTTGTAATGGGCTAAGCGAGGCACTAATTATAGTGATGCAAGCGCAGAGGTGGCCATTATGTGCTGCTGGAGAGCACACTCCCCCCAGCAGGGCATTTCACAATGCAAACGAGACAGAAGAGGACTGCTGCTGACATTAGGGGCACATTCATCACGGACTGTCAGACGGAGAATAGTGAGAAAGCCATGAGGGCCCCTTAGGATCCGAGGAGGCAGCCTTAAGGGCCCTGGATCCACAGCAGCACGGCGGACGGAACTAGCCCAGCTCAACTACCTTCATAAAGGCCCAATTCACCTCACACACAGCAAGTGTGGCTCAAACAGGCTGAAAGAGACGTTCCTCCCCATTACTTCACTCTCTCCGTTCAAGCAAATGAAGACATGCCTTCAGACTCTGGTGGTTAAAAGGACAAACTGCATCCTTAAAGAGTAACCAGGCGGAATGTAAATTGCAGATCATCATGGCATAAAGATTTTACTACACACTGCTATTGGCTGGGAGGAGGGAGGGTGGATCAGATCATCATGTACATCATAGCTCACGAAGGACACTCACTCCCTACAGCCAGCTGGGAGTCAAACAGAGCATCACCCAGCCCCAAGCGTGGCCATGCACCAGGCAAGCAGCCATCCCTGTTCCTAAGCTGCTTCCCCACTGAGCCAATAAGCACGGCTCCTGATGCCACAGCCCCTCCCCCACAAAGGTGGAGGCACCTAGGCGACGCGCATAAACCCGAGGAACAGGAGGCGAGGCGATGACTCACACCGACTAATGAAGACGTGCTAAAAGGAAGGGATTCAGCCAACGCTCTCAACAATACAAGTCTGACAAGTGAGCAACAAAAAAAAGCTGAATACGGAAGAGCAGGTAGATTCTCAGAAGAGACAAAATCTAAGGTGGTTCGCTTTCTAAATGGTCCGTTTCTCTCCACTGAGAGAGGAGAATGTCCTCTTAATAATCTCTCAGGATCACAGGCACCTACACTGTCACTTTCAGCCACTCGGCTTTTGGCTCTCTGGAGACGGACTTACGGATGTCCTCTTCATGGTAGATGACGGAGTGGTAGGGAACATTCCGGTCCCCGAGGTAGCGATCAGCAGGCTCCACGTAATACGTGCCACGGTGGGTCCGGATGAAGCCCTCGAATTTCCCGTCCACAATGGAGCCATGGGTCAAGGTGCCCTTTTCACCTGTGGGATGACAGGAGTTCAGAAGAAGTCGGCATTAGCAAAAGAAGCTGTTCTGTGCCAAAAAGCAGATGTGCGGGCAGACCGCACCATGTCCAAAGCGACCGGCGGATGGTACAAAGCAAAACTCGCTCTCCACCTTTTTCACAAAGGCTCCCCAAAGCCGCTCCCTATTAACCTTCCGGCTAATAATAATTGCTTTTTTAATAAGGCACAGACTTGAATAATGTCAAGGATAATCAAAGTATTACAGGCCACTGAAAACACAAAGGTCCTTTTACTTAGAATATGACACTCTAAATGCAACTAGGATTTAAAAGTGGCTGAATAAGTCAAGTGCATTTTACATGCAAAAGGACATTTTAAACACAAAAGACCCAAACAAAAGTCACAATGATACTACCCAAAGAGCAGCTATGAGAGGAAAGTGGGGGGTGGGAGCCAAAACCAGGCCCAGGGAGCCACACCCATGATGGCAAGAACGGGACTGAGCTCAGCGACTGCTGGGTGCCTCAGTCACAGAGCTTCATCTTCTGTGAGAGCCACCATTTAATTTTACTGGGAGAACATGTGGGCAAAGAAGGACTCCAACTAACCAAGACAAACAATAGATTCTTCAGCGTCCAATAAAAGTGAATGAGAGACCAGAGTTACCATCCCGCTGCTGCCCAATTGTAGGCAGGTCTTTCAGATAAGTTCAGCAACTTGTAATCCGAGGGAGCTGAGAGACCATCGCCTGGCCCCACCTGTACTGTGTTCACTGCACTGCTTATTCACTGTGCAACTGCATTGTGTATTCATTGCACCCTGTGCTAAATTTGACTCTTTCGTACCAATTGTACTTTGTGCATTAGTTGTACTTCTATGTACTGTTGCTTGGGGGGGGGGCAACACAAGGGGAGAAAAAAAAATCTATTTTCAGACAGATATGCGTAATTAATCTTAGACCTTTTTCTTTTGGATTTCACTGCAGTTCTAGTCTGGGGGGGGCGCACACACAGTCTGCATTCATATCTTTGTGGGGATCGTCCATTCATTTATATGGGGGGACACCCTAATCCCAACAGTGACAACCATAACCCCTGTGTAGCCCTAACCTTAACCATGAGTGACCAAACGAAATACTCTTTTGTTTTGTTTAAAGTCTTTTGGCATTTAGTTTTTTGATTGCATAAAAATGCAAAGTGATTTTACACAAATGTGCAAAAGGATTTTCACGTGTACAAATCGCTCTGTATTTTTGTGGATACGAGTTTACAGAAAACAAACTTAAAAATGCATATTTGCGGATAATTAAAAATTTGTGGATCATGGTACATATTTGTGGACTGTCTTCTGTGGGTTACAAATAAATTCCAATAAAAACTTTCATACAAGTGCTACATCCCATGAGGCATGTCATCCAAATGATGAACAAAAATGTTGCTGTTAACAGTGCATTTTGCAACACCACGAAATAAATGACCGAGCATGATAAGAAACGATAGACATTTTTATTTCGTCATTATATTTCGTGTTATTTCAAAACATATCGTCATATCGCACAGCCCTAGTGACAGATATTGCTTGGTGGGGATCTGCTTGAAACGGAAGACATTGCCATGAAAGCCCTTGGATGCCTGGGTGTGTTTCAGGACATACAGACCTAGAAACCCAGAGGGACGAGGCCCACAGGGCCGTGATACTGCTTACAGGCTTCAGGCACTTAGCTAACAGCTCTACCTACCTATACAAGGTATATACACATAAAACTCAGTAAGCGAACGCAGTCAATGTTGTTACCCTTCAGCACCATTCATCCCAACGATCATATTAATGACAAGAAAAGCCACTTCATTTTAAATGAAGGCTTTGATTAAGTTCCATTTATTTCTGCTCTCACTGGAACCTGGACAGTTCAATCACCTCTATAACACTAAAGCCCAATTCATATTTCACTTTTCCACGTCCAAGTATTGTCATGCACAAAGCCTCTGGTGTAGTGTTGCCGCGATTAGTCTGTGTAGTTGATGATGTCGACACTGAAAATTCGGCATCCATAATTTAAATCAACGCATTGTTTTTTGTTTTTAATCATCATTAATATTGATACTGACAGTTTTTTTTATATCTTTTGTTCTTTAAGCCACTCATTAAAAGAAAACTATTTGTGAACTGAAATAAAAAAAACTGTCGTCTAACTTTAATTAGCAAAAAGTAGCTCCACACCACCCTCATGCTTTTACCTTATTTACCCACTATACCCCCCCTTTTAAAAGATGCTGTGGTTCCTACAGTAAGCCGCCCCTTTCTTCACCACTTCAGTGCTTATTGAGTTTAATAAGCATAAGGATACAGTGAATTCATACAGATTACTAACTTCTGGGCATCACAACACGCATCTCATTAATACTATGGACAAGTGAATTTGCTTACTGAATTGCAGGCAAAATTAATAATAATAAAACTGGGGTCCATTACATAAAGTGCTGCAATAACGGTTTGTGGTCAAAATAATATTAAAGGGTCTACTTGATTTTCTGGAGGAAAATTAATTGTTCAGATTAAATCGACCAATTGGTAAAATAGTCAATAGATTAACTGATAGAAAAATACTTGTTAGTGGCAGTCCTACTTAGGCAAAGGATCACAGTGGTTTAGGCAAGACTATTATGCCATAATCCGCATAAAACATTTTAACAAAACCTCTCATTTAGTGCAATCCCTATATCAGAATCAGAAACCGGAAAAGGCAGCAGACACCAGTGAGACACACTGCCTAGAGCAAAAACAACCTTCATGTTAGGTCATTCGGCAATAGCACACATTTCCAGGTGATGGCTACTCAATCTGCCACGGCCATACTGTCTGAAGTAGTTTGTCCATGATACACGAGGCTGGGCATTTGTAATTTTTAACTGTGTGCCAGTAAAAATGCCCGATGCCCACCCGACAGAGAAAGCGCTGTTCCTTATCTGGTGTTCCAGCAGGCCCCGTGAGGCAGAGCGAGGCCAAGGGAGGCTAACACAGGCCAACTGGAGGAACTTTATCTGAAACTAAAGGCCGGTCTGCACTTCATTTTAATCATTGTTTGCTTTGCCTTTGTACCAGAATTGGAGGCTGTCTCTGTAGCGATAAAGTCATCGACTGAAGCTCTCTGGATAGGACAGTTCTGATCCTGCGCTGAGCCCAAAGGTGTCAGCATGGATTGAGACACTCAAATTGTATGTTATACACAAAAGGGCCTTGTATGCACTCAAATTCCCCTCTTTCCAACAATGTGCTGTGAATCACAGATGACAGAGCCAGCTAGTTTCACCCACATTTCTTGCTTAACTGACAGATAAGCACCCCATTTGGCCAATGGATCTGTCCCTGACTCTCTGGAGCACAGAAGCCAATCTTTCCAGACTGTTGCAATAACACGCCTCTCCATGATCACCTGTCTGCACATGTCAAGCAATGATACCTACATAAGTATGCACACGTGCAAGGAAGAGATATCTACACACAGAAAAGAAGGATGAACCACAACCACAAGCTGCGATGTTACCAGAGAGGTTACACAAATAAACTGGTCACTGAATAGTTATTAGGTTATTGCTTTGTTAGTTGTTCTTGTGTGCCTCCTGCTCCAATACTGCCTACACTGTACTTGGGCATTCACTGGAAGATCAGTCTGGCTGTACTTGACTCCTTGACAACACATATGTTTGTAATGTTCTATTTGTCTCACTGGTACGTCGTTCTGGATAAAAGTGTCTGCTAAAAGGGTTAAATGTAAATTACTTTAAGTAGCTTTATAAGACTCTATGACAAAGCTGCAAATAATCTGCATTCTCCAATGTAAGCGAACTAGGACTGACTAGTTTGTCTAACTGGAAAAATAATTGCGCCGGAATCTAATCTGATTTGTACCACTGCTAAGAAATATTTAATCTCTGACTCATCAGGCACCAAACAAGCAAAATCTCTTCTTGACAATTTCAATTATTACTTAAGTAAGTCTGTCTCACAAAGTATTTTAAACTACTCACGCAATGCAAAATATACAATCTAAAAATTGTGGTAAAGTAAGTGTGTGTGTGTGTGTGCGTGTGTGTGTGTTTGTGGGGAGGGGGGCAAGTAATGTAGCGAGGTAGATAATGTATTTACTGTACATCAAGGAAAATACTACTGCTTACCCATAAGCTAGCAGAGAGACAAAACTGGCACCCAGCAGCTTAATTGCAGTTTTAACCATGTTTCAAGCAATTCTTAATCACACAGAACTTGAAAGCTACAAATCTTTGCGCATTACACAGGAATTCGCAAATGTAGCTAGTGAGAAACACAACATATCTCTTTATTACACAGTCACAAGTGGAACTATTAAGCCTATACATCTAGTTCAGCAGAACCCCAGTCAGTGAGCTTAAATTGAAGAAACACCTTTCAGAAGGCATCCGTCTCAAAGGTACTTTTAGACAATTTAAAAAAAATAAAAAAAAAAAGTTAAAATTGCTAGGATGTCCTCACAACATCCGTTATGAGTACACTAATTGCAGCAATGTTTCTGTGGTAACCCATTCACTATTTATTCACATTCACAATGTTTGCTAGTAGTAACGGCCTGACTCACCATAGATTTCGCCAGTATAGATATGTGACGCGTCATAGTCCATTTCCGTGCCTGACATTTCCAGCTTGAAGTCTGGTGAGAATATGGCGGTGTCCCTCTTCATTCGAAGATTAAAATGTCTGAAATAAAAAATAAAACAGTTACTAGAAAATGTTAATTTTAACCATTTTTTAGGTAATTAACAGTTAGTCCTCATGTTTCCAGATTTTGACATACATTGATCTGAAAAGTACCTCAAGGAAAAGTCTACGATGCACCTAACAAAAGGGCAGAAACAACACAAGGCAGCGCTCAGAAAAACAACAATGCTGCATTTTTGGAGACATATGTAAAACCCTGGGCTTATATATGTTGTACATTGATAATCTAGCATTGCCACACAAAAGCATAAGCAAGGCTGCAGGGCAGGACATCAGTCAAACATTTATTAAGGAAACACTGCCAGAGTCAGAACGCCTTTGTGCCTGAGCAGCACTGTCTCTCCTTCATGAATGAGGCTAAGCTTTATAGTCCTTGCAGGCAGCCGCAGGCGTGAAGTTTTCCATCTTTGTATGTATGCAGGATGGCTGGGCAACAAACAAGAAGCTATACCCATGGATTTAGACTGTTAAACCTGAGAACAAGAAAACATATTCCAGGCTCAGTAGCTTATGGTTCACATAGGGAAGTATCAGCTGCAACAGAGACTAAGTCAAGCAAAGAACTAAAATCTGTTCGGAACAACAATGTATTCCCCAGACAGCTTCGTCAGCCCCTCCTCCCATTTAATTCCCATTCCCCCCACACCCCAACTTCTATAATCCCGACCTCTGCATATTATCTAGTAAAAGTAATTTCATGTGCCACCTTTTCTGCCATCTTGCACTGATTTGCTGGAATTTCCAGTGCAGATCATTATCCAAATAATAATGTTTGTGTGATATAGCAATAAGACCCATCAAATACTTATGTGTTATGCTCATAATGTAAAGTGTTTTCTGCATTCACCATTCCCAATGATTTAATTACGGTCTGACTTGTCTTAAAATGTATCCAATTGTAGCTCTTCACCCTTACAATGCGTCAGCAAAGTTTGAAAAAGATCCACCAAATACTATTTGAGTTGTCAGACTGGCTGGCAACCTGACTATGGCGGCCAGAGAACACAATATAATTATGTGCTTTAAGTTACATCCGAAACTAAAATCAGAGTTAAAAGGAACATCAACAAAGTAGACTTTTTAGTTTTGAAATGCCTACATATTATAAGAAAGCTAAGAAAGCTTAGTCATCATACTTCAAGCGGTATTTGATGGCTACGGAATCAACAATTTTTAAAAAGTCTTTTTAAGGCTTCACTGCAGGCCTTATAGAAGATCAGTAGTCAGAAACCTGGTAAGAGAGCTAATGGGCAGCCAGCAGTCAAGAGCAGCATGTTCAAGCAAAGGACTATTTTGTGGAGAGACCTAGAGGCAACACTTCAAACACTGCTGTGTTCCTGGTGGTTTCATCAAGTGAGTTCAAAGAATTTCAAGGAATCACATCCTTACAGAGGAGATCTGCAGCATTTCACAAATGTTAGAAAAATGCTTTGAAAATCATTCATATGCTTTATGTTGTAAAAGTGGGTCCATTACTTAAAATTCCTGAAAAATTGGGTACAGTTTCATATTGTTCAAAATATATTTTCTTGCTTTCTACATTTTAAAAACAATACTAACCATATAACATTGCCTGAAGTCACTAAATGTCATTTTACCGAAAGCCACACAATTTATACGTGGCTCTATGAATAGCCGTGTCACATGTCATGTTTTAGCCCTGTTGGAAATTCTGCGTCCTTGTGCGCAGCATCTGGAATCAGATTGTGACAGAATAAACCAGTTTGTGGGGCAAACAGCCAAAACCGGACTTTGGATTTAAATTTTAAGGCTCTTTGTAAGGTTCTCAGATTTAAATTAAGCCTTAATTACTGCAGAGGGAAACCTGGTATTAAGCATCATCTGTGTGGCCAGGTGTTCCAACAATCACATTATGCCAATTCACTGTTTAGCCTTGACATGCAATGCTATTCACTGGTCTCCCCTGAGGGAACACACTCAATTCCTGGACAGCACTTCACCTTGAAAAACCAGCTGAAGCTTACCATCCAATCAAGACCATCACGACATACCAAAGGGAAGTGGTGGTCCTTCTTGTAAACACTGCTTTGTTTGCTAATTCATCCAATATTCAGACATTTATAACTATTTTGGGTGCCCGATTTTGCAGGAAGGGGTGTCCCTGCAGGCACCAATAGGCAAATAGCTTCAAACTGTAAAAATCAACGTTAATGACTCCAAAAATATGTGCTTTCAATTTCAAAACATCATTAGCCAGTTCATAAAAGAATGCAGTAAAATGGGAAACAATAATGCAAGTTGTTTTGCATGAAACATTGTGGCCCAGCTGTCCAGAGTAGGAAAATACACTGGCAAGAACACACTGCAACACATTACACGGCAACAGATCCAAAAACTGCAAAAATCGCCATGCAGTTAAAAGAAAATTATTTCTGTATTGCATCCTTAATACACAATCTTTGGACATAGGCTTGGTCACAAACTTCAAATGGTAATGATATTACTATAAAGAACACTGGTCTGAGAAGTCTGCAGATTTCAGTGTATTATGCATCAAGTTTATATATGGATGTTTGTTTCCAGTCTAAGGTATTTTAAAAACTGTTTGGATAAAGCACTAACAGATGCTAATGCTGCGAAATTAATAACCCACAGGACTGCATTGCATTCCAGGGCATTGTTCTGTACATATGGAATTTTGGGCTGGCAGTGAGCCTGTCCGAAAGTCAAACAGGGTTTCATGATGACAATTTGAGAGCCCATTTGGAAACAAATAATCCAGAACACTTGCAGGTTATAGAGTTTCCAAATGTCCAAACAAGAGATGGGCCTAGACACAGGCTACGGCACGGCGGCTCCACTAGCAACGCTCAAAGTGCTAAATGGTTGGCAGATCCACCCCCCCCATATGTAGAGTGGTATTTTTAGCACAATGACAGCTAGCGAACAGCTCCATCTGCAGAGAGTGCCTACTGTCAGCTCCGGCAAATCAGGCGCGGCAGACGGGATCATGCTTGACACTAGCGAGGAGATGCTATTCCAGAAGCAGGGGGCAGGAGCACCAACTGAGGCGGGTGTCACTTTTGCGATTATTAAACACTTGATAATCTGAAGGATGGTTCAAAATTCAGGTTTAGCCCTGCTGTGGTAGCTTTGAGCAATGTACTTAACCAGAAAAGCCCTAGATGACAACCAACCATGACCACAATGTCACCCGGCCTGAGAGCCATGGAGTTCCTGGGGCAGGTGGCTTCTACTAAGATAAAGCTCTGAGCCAGTGATATAAACACGACCACTTTTAGCTCAAAGGACAATTGACAAAACTAACAAGGCAACTTCTTCCAGTCTATCAGTCCATCATGACACTTCTGCTCACATTACATAGTTCTGATTTAGGATTTGGAAGACGCCAAATATTTTCTATACATTCAAACTGTTACATGCTCAACCGTGTGCTGCCAGTTCTAGCCATGTCTAAAAAATAAAAACTTTGCACATACTGCACTGGATGTCACTTGCTGAGAAGGGCAACCGTATGAGAAGCTTGCGTGTTTGTAACCTGCCTGTTTTGTCCCCCCCCTCCCACACTGCCGTACTGTAACACCTGCGCCGAACATCTGAACATAGAATGTCGGAGCTGGCAGGGTGATGTACAACCCAGGCCAAACTGCCAGCCAGATGGTCCAACACAGGCCTCATCAGCCCCGAGAGAGCTGCTTGGATTTCAAAGGGTTTAACGGCCGACACATTTCATCAGGATATACCTCTTAGCTGGAGGACCAGAAAGCAAAGGTGAACACTCTGAAAGAGTCCAGTGAAGGGACATAAACAGTAGCCATTTAGAAAAAGACCAACAACATCGACTTTGTCGTTCACTTTGGGCGCAAGGGAGGGAACAACTCAGGACGGGGCGGAAAGCCATCGCAGGGCTCATTTTATCATAATCAGTATAAAAGCTGTCTCTCCAGATTATTGTTTTGGCCCAAACAAAGCCCTCACATGTCCAGACCATGCAAATTCATAGAAATTTGTCAAACAATAAAATTCAACAAGATAAGGTGGATTAAAGCAGAGGTCAGTTTAGCCCCATAGGCACGTTCTCGTGTACACTGAGGGCCTGTGTTACCACCCCCCCTTATCGAAGGCTAGATAATTGGTGCTTAAAATAACTCCAGCTGTTCCTGGGGGCAGGGACTACACTGCTGATTATTAACCTTGCTGATGTGGAGGGCCGCTTCCTGACTCATTCACTGCAACACTGAGCCCGAGGTGCTCGGTGCAGTGCTGGGCCACTGGCTACTTGATTTGCGGGAAACTGCATTCCCAGTGGCCCAAGAGGCTGCACTGATGCTGAATTACATAACAGGCGGACAGTAACACGGCACTTTAATGGGTACCATTTGACTTCTCCTCCTCCCACCAGTTCATCCTTATTTTTTCTATCTGCAAAAGAATCCATAAATGACAGTAAATGTGTATACCAGAACACATAGCGCAGTGCAGGCATGCTTAAACAAGCAAGACCACTCAGGATGCACGTAACATCACATGAAGACTGCTCTCAACCCATTGTCACATGAGGGGAAAAAGCTTTCAGCCAATTCACTACAGCCGGCAATGGAAATGACCCACAACCAAGGGCCTGAGCAGAGGAGGAGGACGGAGACTGTCTGACCATCTTATGGATCCATTAACTTGTATTTCTGTTAATACACGGTTCATTCCTACCTTACTATTCTCACTTTTTTTGTGCTTCATATTACCAGATACATGCACACACACATAGATACATACTCATCTTTGTGGGGATTGTCCATTCATTTCTATGGGCAAAGCCCTAATCCCAACAATGACAACCTTAACCCCTACCCAGCCCAAACCTTAACCATAAGCAACCAAAGAAAATACAAGACTTTTTACATTTTTAGTTTATTGATTGCAGTCACAGATAAAATTGGATTTCCCCTTGTGGGGAGTTTAGGTGTGTCCTTTGGAACGTGGAGTGACGACCTCTGGTCAGACAATGACTGTCCATTTTCAATATTCATGAGGATTCTGACAGAATAATAAATTTGCATTATTTATCATTCTATATCCTTTGCTGCTAGATGCTCCACTCCAAAAAGAGGTGTCAGTATTTTATAATCAATACCAAAGTAATTTTCCAAAGCAATCACACCTCAGCAAGCCAGTGCAACAAGTGCAATGCTGGACGGCTGTGGGAGGGCGGAGGGCTGTGGAGAGGAGCCAATCAAAATGCAGAATGTACTTAAGATAACCTACACCTTCAGTGCAATACCCTGCCCTTGTAAGAAGGCAGTTTATAATAGAAATCATTTATACCCAACCTTTACACCTAACCAGAATACTTTTCTTAAGGCCTGTGGAAATGGCAAATCTGTGTGTTTGTGTTGGGGGCATTTTCCACCCGCCCCTCCACATTTTGGGGAAGTGCCCACAAATCTGCCAGCTTAGTAATGCGGCAAACACAGGGAACATGATCACACCCATGTGAGTTGCCCTGCCTGAGCCCCACAAGACCCTCAGTACCTCCAGGTTCACAGCTGATGTTCCATGTCTCAGAGACCCACCCAAACCACATGGGACAGCCATGCAAGCCACCCACAGCACATGCCGGGTGGGGCTAAAGCTTTCAATACAAGAAGCATCACTTGGGCGTCACTTGGTAAAAATCTACAGATATGTTTACCATCTCCTAATGGACATAAGGCCAACTGCTCTCTCTACACTGACAACAGGATGGAGAAACCATTGACTCCAGAAGGCCCTTCTGAACCACCTGTCCGGCAGTGAGCACAAACAGGAGGAACGGACAGAAACTTTTATTTTTTAAATCACAATTCATGAATTCAGAACAGATGGAGGAGAGAGAGGGAGAGAGACCTTGCTGGAGGGAAAGGACAAACGTTACCATCTGAAGAGAAGATTCTGAATCCATTTGTTATCTGTGCAGTGTCTACACCCCCCAGGGGATACGGAAAAATGAAGAAATGAGATTGTGGGGGGACAAAAATCACAGGGTACACATTATATAAAAGGTATGTGGGCAGGGCAGGGCATTCAAGGCAAGGGAAAAAAAAAAAAAACTGCAGGCAGCAAAGAACAGTCATTTTAAGAAAAAATGGTACAAGGTTCATGGGGCCCAGCCTACAATCATGGCCCGAGTGCTGGCAACACAGAGGATGTTCACAAAGCCAAGCTAATGGACCTGTCTGTGTGGCTTTTGAATGGTGAACAAGCAGTATGAAACACACAATATATTATCAAGAGGCAGATAAAATCGTCCAACATTAAGGCTACTCACCGACAAAACGTGGATAACGTCTTTAAGTGTTTAGGATGAGAAAAGAAGCTGTCTCACGAGAGAAAATGATGTGAAGCGATGTCCCCCACATTTAAAGCTATTAAAAATCTCATTTTAAGTATATCAGAGAAAAAAATGTTCATATTGGTTGGTCCGTAATCTATACACAACTCAACCAGCTCTGAAACACTGTAAACTGCTGTTTAGGTGCCGCCCATAAAAGCATAACATCCTTTTATACAACAGATCAATTTCTCAGTGACCACTTATTCAGTTGTGGTCACAGTGATTCATAGCCTGTCCTGAGAAACATGATCCATGATTATACTGTATTATTACTGGATTAACTGAATGTTAAAAGAAACCAGAATACTGGAGTTGATGGCAATTTGTCCAAAAGAAATCATGCATCCCCACAGAAATCAGGACCAGCCAGGGCTACATGCTGGTCTAACTCATGAGTTTCAGAAGGGGGTGCACAAGGGGTGTATGTGTGTGTGTGTGTGTGTGTGTGTGTGTGTGTGTGTGTGTGTGTGTGTGTGTGTGTGTGTGTTAGGGAGAGTAAGACGGGACGGGGGGGCGGGTCACAGGCCTAGCCCGCCCTGTGCCCTTGAGTTAGAGCAGAAAGCAGCACACAGCCAGAGTTACTCATATATAATTAGCAGAAGCCATATGCCTTTATTATTTAGAAATGTGACCAATAATTTCTGACCAATAATTTTATATTTAGATTGATTCCCATTCTCTAAATTGTTTCTCAATTGCACTCCCATCTCCAATTCTCCACTGCTGTTAGTGACCAATCTTCTGCAAGCCTCTCAGCCAAGTCTTGTTCGAATTGGAGGCTTGTCCTGCGATGTGTCACATTGTATTGTATCCTGTCGAATTGTGCTGGATCACAATGGGGCCGAATCTTATCGTATCACAAGGTCTTTAACATATATGGGATCGTTGGCAATGTAGCGCATCACCTCAGAGATAGAGATGCACATACCTTGTGCATGTGCGTGTGCGTGTGTGTGTGCGTGTGTGTGTGTGCTGGGGCTGACTGCAAGTAATCTCTGTCAAAAGAATAAGAAAGAGCAAGACATGGGGATGGCGAAGTGAGTCAAGGAGACAAAGTCTAAAAAATAAATGAATCAATAAAGCCAAGCGATACCAGCCAAAGATAAGTGTTCTGAGAAAACACTACAAAGACCATAAGCCACAATGCTTTGGCTAAATGTGTCACAGTGCAAAGCGGACTGGAAATATTATATATATGCGCACACACACACACACGCACATATATATATATATATATATATATATACACATATATACATACACACACACACACACACACACACACACACACACACTCTGTACAAGTTTAATTTCAGATGAGAAATGACACAGAGGATAAACCACTTGTGTGTGTGTGTGTGTGTGTGTGTGTGTGTGTGTGTGTGTATTTAAATACATAAATGCAGGGTCAGAAATCAACACCAGCCAGTTGACCGATGAAGGTAGAATGTGTGCAGTGGGATACAGGGCTAAAGAAGCAGTGCTGCTAGCTCTTTGAGAGAAAGTGGAAATCTACTTCATACTCTGCACTCCAGAAATTCCCCTAAATGCTCAATGATCTTTATATCTGCTGACTCAGACAGCCACACACAGTGTGATTTTTACCCCGGTATTCAGGTGCACCTGCTCCTGTAAACCAGCCTCAAATTCCCCAGCCTTTAAATGACTAAGCAATACAATTCCATGGTGTTTAGTAATCGATGTTTACAAAATGATGTATCCATCTATCGTTATCAGCGGAAAATCAGGTTGCAACCAGTTCCTCTAAAAGGATGTAGTGTGTTCATGTGTTTGGCACATACTGCTATTTATACTTGAGTTCTGTTTATTTGGCAATCAGCTGAATATGGCTCGTCTTTGCTGAAATGTTTGTCATTTAGATACTTCAAAAGTAAGCCCTTTATCATTTCACTTATCAAAAAAAAAAAGCTCAAAATTTCACATATTTATCATTAAGAAATTTTACTTGACACCTCTCTGAAAGTTAGTCCAAAGGGGCTGATAACCAGGAAATGATCAGCCACAGAATTTAAATGAAGCAAAACAAGTGAAGCTGCCATCTGTGAGAGAATGTTTTGCAGTTTAACTAAAAGGGCATCTTCAAACCTCTCAGTTCCTTCACATTCTATTGGTGCTTAGAGGTGACATGTAAACGGCTCGTTTCCTTGGTAACACCTTTCACCTACTACAATCAGAAGCAGATTCTATGGCTTGGCAACATATTGGGGCCATCAAAATGATGCTTAATAGACTCAATAAGGAGAATAAAGCAAGAAATTCCTAGTGCAGAAAATACAGATATAATTTTACTGAAAAGTTGGGCCACACAATACCTGATAAAAGCTCTTAACACCAGCAAAACACCAGTTATCCCTCATATTAATCAAAGAAATAATTTCAAAGGCCATATAATGATTTAATATTCTTTTAGCACAAAGAATGGACCCGTCCACACTCAGGTGACTGCAATTTCCAGCTCAGTGTCCTCCACTAAATGTTCTTTTTCAGCATAGATATACCAGATACACAGAGCAAAAGGGCAGTTTTGCCTGAAATCCAGTCCACAGGATTGAGCACAGGGCCCGAAATGCAGGAGTACAAAGAGAACCACATGCTGCTGGTCCCAAACAGATGTTCCTCACAGATAGGGAGAATGAGCAGTGGAACATGCCAGGGAGTCCTTTCAGAGAAAGAGCTACGTACAAACAATCGAGCCAAACACCAGAAAGCCTGTGTTTCATAAATAGAGCCCTTTCTTCTCCACTGAATGTTCACGTTCCCTCCCATTGACACTCTCTTATTTTTTCCTCAGAGTTCACATAAAACTGAAACGTTAAGATTGGAAAAGCCATAAGATGGGCAGGACTTCTTGGCTATAAGCCGAGATATTGAGTCTTAAGCCTGGACAATAAGCGTGCGGGTTTAGGGTTTATGAACCAGGAAGATCACATGCAATCTCATGCCCCTTTCAATCCCCAAAGGCCTTGAGAATAACCTCATAGTATAGAATCTCACATCTGACACCCATCCAGGGCTGGCAGCTCTTACCAAAAAAAAAAAAAATCTGTCTAACAACTTTCTACCTAGTTAGATATATGTACTGAACCTTATCTGCACTGAAGGTATGAAATGCATGCTCAGGATTACTATGCTTTTAGAGTTCAGCAAAGTGTACTTCAGGACCTTAGAGCACTCAGGGACGTGTTCAACAACCAAATTTAATTCAATTCAACTTGGTGGAGAAGCAGAATTGACAAGCCAGAACAGTTTAGCACAGTGTAAAACACTAAAACAATTACTCAGAACACATTACTACTAATTAGGGAGGTAGAGATGGACTTCAAAAGTGGATATTAAAAAAAGAAGTGCCTTTTAAGTTTTTAATATTCTGCAGAAAGTGGCAGCGTCATCTGCAGACCGCTTTCACTCAAAATGCAATGACAGGGAATTTGCCCTGTGCCGTGTCATTTCTGAACAGTGGTTTTTGAACAGGCCCAGTATGAGGCCTGCTTGCCTCCCCCAGTCTGCTACCTTGACCAGAATCCTCCATTAACTTACTTTCTCATGCACAGAAGCACAAGAGAATGGTGTGGAGATGGGATAATCAGTCGCTATCAGTTGTATTTGATCCTCTGCCCATCAATCACAGGGGACTGTTCCTATACATATGTTAGTATGTTAGTATAACTGTGGGAGCACAGTTGGGCTGAGACCTAAAGAACAGCCATGTGACAAAAGCCGAATTGATGCAAGTTGCACGCTTGCCCGTGACTGCACCATAGACTACACCACAGACTGCACAAAAGGAAAAAAAAACAAAACTACCATTTCAGAATTCACAACTGAGAAGTACAGATCCAGTTAGACTTCCTTTTCTGGTCACAAGTGTAGAAACAAAATAATTGTCTAGTATGTTACTGGGCCTCACTGGTCTGGAACATTCTTTTACAATTCTGGAAAAAGCAAGCACACTTTTATTTCAGCTCTCACATTGCTGAATAACGCCCTGAAAATCTCATTCCAGAACTGGAGGAGCCCACATATTCAAATATAAATTTTACAATCTAGCTTTAGATATTTCACTTTTACATAAGCATTAATTGAAAATACAATCACTTCTCTGATCTTAATAGCTTAGGGATGCCTACCCACTTTCAAAGGAATGCAGACAGAAGGGAATCAGGCAGAGATGTGTTGCTCAGTACTATGTTCATCATGACAAAATGACAGGCAGGCAGGAATTCCAAAGCGCATATGTAATGTCAAAGCTGTCGAAGATGATGCAAATGACAAACACAAATCATCTCTCAACACGTCAGGGAACTTTGACATACATAATGAACGGCAGAATGCTTCCAGACACACTTCACACAGACATATCCATTCGTCAAAGACAATATCATCAGCGAAATAAGCCAATGGAATCTAGCCATTTGCCCTTATAGGACAGCAGAGATCTTCACCAAGCAACTCAATGATCAAAGCGGAGATATATGCAGTGTGCTATACCAGACGCAAAAAGCTTCTGGGTGAAACCCGCACCCAAAACACTGGCTTCCTCAAGCCTGTCCTTGTGGCGTGTGTTGTACGGCAGGGTCACAAATACCAAACCACTGTGACCATCAGCTCTACATCACCAAGCATGATAAGGAATTTCTTAACATTGCAGAGCTGCATAAAGTGTTGTCTGGCTGGTTTAGGACGCCTGTCTTCGATGTGCCAGTGTGGAGCAGGAAGGTTGGAAGTGTGGCTCTGCTGCGACTCACTGCGAGTCAGTAACTGCACAAAAGCTTCTCTCTGTCTTGTTGTGTCTCGTCTTCTGTGTTGGTCAGAGCTGCTGCCTGTGTATGGGGGCTCAGTAGGGCCAAACTGCACACACGGTCTGGAGAATATTTTGCACACACAGTTCTGTCCCAGGATGCTCACGTGATATTTCAGGGAGGGGTTACTCTCAGTTTTGTGAAATAATACACAATAACTAATGTTTTTAAAATATATGCAACATATTTTGTCATCGGGGCCAGAGATATGAGGCGGAAGGAAGACCTATTATAAATAATACAGGATTTTTCAGTATGCATACTTGTGTTCTTGCGTTCGCTTTTTAAGTATATTCCTCTTCTTTTCCACTGAGGACTCTGGTTTTGTGGGTTGTCACGCAGAGTAGAATAAACACTATTGCACTAAAGTGTTTTTTTGGTTTAGCCATATCATTGACTCATTTTCACAAACCTGGCACCTGTGTGACAAGCAGCCAGAGTAAAATCACTGACTTTCGTGACCTGAAAAGATAATCTGGATGAACTTTATAGAGCCACATCATGTTCTAGGGTTTTTTTTGGGACCTGACTTCTTGTTACCTGAATATTTTATACGAGTCTCCTTCCATACATTTTTTCCTGACCCAAAGATCATGGACTTTGCTTTATCTGCCATAAAATTCTGAGGCACGTTTCATAGTTTGTAAGCAGCCACTGTTTGTCCATGTGAGGAGTAACACAATATTTATGTTACTTGACGAAAACCCTAATTTGCAATACACTACAGGCAGGGACGGATTACGGAACGGGCCAGAGAGGACGCTGCCCAGGGGCCCTTGGGGTGCAGGGGGCCCGTGGGGCCCCTAGCCCAAAACAATTTGCAACGCTTATCAACAA
>JAODKF010000009.1:8854192-8864945 GCA_026779585.1 Mormyrus proboscirostris
AAAACTATTCTTACAACAGTTTTAAACCCTGGGTCCGACGTGCTGAATAATGTATGTCCTAAATCGCAGCCTTTGTGATTTGCTAATCGTGTTCTTTCAAATCGCGATTTCGATTTGAAATCGATAAATCGTTCAGCCCTAGTACATACATTTCGTCACTGTCCAAGAAAAAGCACATATTTCCACTTTTTGACAACTGCGACCCTTTCACTATAGATGGGAAAACACACATTCTTCTATGTCCACTAATAGCATTTGAGATTCAACAGCTATCTTGTCATTTACTACACTAGTATTTATGTGTGTACTAGTTAACATATGATAATCGTTTTTATGGATTACTTTATTTTGCTAATTTTAACAGTGGTGAAAGCTAGCTAACTAAACATCATTGTTAATTATGAATATAAAGCACAATTAGTTTGTATCTTATTTAAAACAGACATATTTGCCTTGCTGACAACAATCCATGTAACTATTTAAAACATTAATACATTCACTGACAGCTGAGTAAATATATTTATGGTGCTAAAGGTTGATTTAGGTTAATTTCACAATTTCTGGAAAAAATGCATTTCCACGCTAGTGAAATAATGGATTTTTGGGCGATACGAGTTTTGTCTGTGGACACAGACAGTTGCAGTCTGTGTATGCAATGATATTCCATCAGACGGCAGATGTGTTGCAAAAACTACAAATACAAGCAGTGAAGCGAAATGGGTAACCTTTTAGCAGTACAAGGGTAGATGCAATCTGGGACACAATGAAGTAAGTCAAGTCACAGACTAGTACCAAGCTTTGGGAAACTTCCAGCACAGAGAACCAGGGTCTGAGCAAAAAAAGGAGACTGAATGGTAAGAGTTTCTGAAAGTTTCATAAAAGAATTAGTTGTTTCAGTTACTCAGTGAGCAACTAATCAAAGATACTACTGGTTCAAAGTATATCCTCTTCACAACAAGGGCCAATATTGTGTTGAGCAACAGAACAACTGAAATAACAGTATCGCATCCTTGCCAGTGAGAAGAAGCAGACACACAAAGAGGGTCACACCAAAGCCTGTTTAAGGAGAGTGGACAATGATGTGGTTGTTCTTGCAATTTCCATCAGCTGAATCTCTCAGAGCTATGGGTTGGGTGCGGGTCAGGAAAGATATTCAGAGAGATTCCAGTCCATCAAATCCGTCAACAGCTGGGACCTCAACGCTGTGATGCGTTTCTTCCAGCAAGTAATGCATGAGCTATGTTTCTTTAGGTCACTGATACCTTTGGTGCCATCACAAATGACATAGCCAGCTGTACATTTGACTCCCTGCAAGTGCAAAGTCTGGAGCACTACACTGTGTTTATATACAGCAAAAACTAAAAGTGCAAACTCAGTGAATGAAGTGATGAAGCTGATGTTCACTCACAGCCTAAAATCACTGAACTCCATCCCACCAACTCAGCATACTGTCTATCAGCATGCAAAATGAAAGCTGCAGTGAGAAGCGCACATCTGGAGACAGCAGAATCCCCAAGATCCCTGACCCAGGCAAATGGGGTTGGGAATGGAATGACAGAACCTAGGTGTGGGTGCCATATTGCACTAATCCGGCAGATGCCAGCAGATGCCAGCCAGGGATGCTCACTGCTACTCCACTGTGGCTGCCTAGTCGCATGCAAAGGAAACTGCAAATGTTACCGAGATGGGATTTGCTGGGCCACATTCTGCCAGTGTGAAGGAGACTACAAACAATGATATGGTGATCTTATATGTTCTATATACATTTTATATAACCAAATCAAGCATTTTTTAGAGTCTGACTTTTGTTCTTTGAATAAATCTGTTGCAGCACTCAATTTGTTCATTTTCATGACCGTGAAAATGACATCTGGCCTTGAAAATTATTTTAACACACCTGAAATGGATTCATCGTACTAAAAGCATGGAAATACATATACTATACAATAATCTAGTTCAAAGAGGACCTGAGATGTGGACATTCACTTTGTTCGGTAGTGGCCATATTGGATGTTGGGCAAGCAGGTCACGAAGGTCGATTCCCTGCTTGCATGTGGAAATTGCAAAAACTTCACACCAAGTGCACAAGTTCTCAAAATGACGGCACACTGTGTCCCTGCTGTAGCTCAACACCAATACAAAAGGTCAACAGCATAACAGTAAAGAATACAAAAATGAAAGTCATTTTTTTGAAAAACATAATAAGAAAGCAGGTGATATACAAAAACTAAATTCAAGGTAGGGCTGCACAATACGGGAAAAAATTATTCATACTGCCATTGACATTTTTGCAATAGCCTAAATATTTCAATGTTTATGAAACAATGCTGTCAAATAAGTTGGTGGTTGCCACAAGTTGTCACTTGCTTTTCCTCAATATTATCTGTATGAAATCCAAAATATTTCCATGCAGAGGAAGACAAATGTCTTTTGGTGACCAGTTCTTGTTCGCTTTTCTCTTTCGCATTCAGTATTGTTAAATGTCTCACAAACTTGGCATACTGTTTATGAATGACTCCAACAACAAGCATGATCATGACAGGGTCAGAGAGTTCATGCAAAAGCAGTGGCAGTACAATTTAGACTGATTTTGTAACATACTAGCTAAAGTGCAAAGTAACAACCATTAAAATTGCAAGACTTGTCAAGCATTGTTTCCTGTCACAGACTAAAAAAGTTTCAGCATAATTTATTGATGGTCTCAACCCAGCTGACTATTGTGGTCTGTGAGATATTACCATCACACATCGGGCAACACCCAATTCAAGCAATAAAATATTAACAATTAGTAGGACAGAGACTTTTTCAGGTGCTGATGCTGAAGCTACACAGGCCATCAGAGGTAAGAGACAGCTCTTTTCACGACATATCATCCATAAAGTGACATGACCCCCAAGGTGGATGGAGTCTCTCAGCACCCTGTGGACAGTAAATCCCATGATCAACAAATGCCAGCCAGGGAGACATGTAGAGGAAGGAAGCAGCATGCTTGCCCAGCAGCACCACACATGACACACCACAATATAAATCAGAACAAATGTCAAAAACACATCCTGTTAGCCATTGTTGAGACACTGCTCGTATTTCAGCAGTAACCGCACTGACTCCCATAGGGGCCACACCCATCTGCTGAGAGAACGGTTCACCCAGTGAATTAGCATCTGGCTGAGTTCCCCAAACAGAAAAGGCAGTTAAAAATGCATTATTACAGGCGAAGACAATTCTATTTAAAGAAACTAGAGAATAAGACAACATTCTGCAAGGCAAATCCTATTAAACACTACTGACTGTTACAGCCCATGCAAACCTTCTGTCCCAGTTAACATAAGTGATTCAGAAAAAGCCATTTATAAACGAAACACAGGGTCCTCCTAACCAGGAAGTAAGCGCGCCGATTCCAAATGCCTAATGTTGAGAGAAACCGAGATCATCATGACACACTTCTTTCATGCGTTACTTCACCACACATTTCTGTATATATAGGCTTACTTAACCTCTATTATCCATCTTTGCATACCTTAAATTTATCATTTCTGTACATACTGTATATATAGACTTATTTAACTTTGTCCATTTTCCTACCCATTTCCAGTTTTAATTAAGAGCAGCATAATTTAAAAAAAATTTTAATTTAAATTTTTTTCAAACTGTTATTTGTATCAGTCTAAGGAGTTACCAGATGTGCAGTTCACTGAGAGTTTCATCTGTTTAACTATTTTTTTTGTTATGTATTAGTCTTTGTCATGTGTTTTATTACTCATTTTACTATGTTGTGAAGCACTTTGTGGCTTTTGCCTGTGAAAGGTGCTATATAAATAAAGATTACTTACTTACTTACTATGCATGCGACAAATCTTAAATCTCTTGAATCTCTTGTGACAATACTAAGCTGCCGGCCAGTAACCAAGTCTAATTATACCTAATTTCAGGCTTGTGCACAAATCAGCTTGTACACTACACTGAAAGATCTGGGTTAAGAGTTCAGTGTTTGTCACATGCTAAAAGGGAGTGATACACATTCAAAAGAATCAGGAAGAGGCAAAACAGTGGGTCAAAAAAGGCCCTTTTGGGAAAGGAAGTCTTGTTCAACCTAAACAACATTTACAGATTCTCATAGGAAAAAAAAATGATTTAATGAAAACAAAACATGCAATCATATGGCTGCCATATATACACAACAGCGTGTCATAGTATAATGGATTGTGATATGGATTGTGTATGATGATAGCTATGCTAGTGTGAGTGTGTGCGCTTACGTTTGTACTTTGATTAAGGCATCAGTGGCAACAGACAGCGAGTGAGCCGGCAAGGAAAGGCCTTGGGCAAAGAGCTATTTTTAGGCCTTGAGCAGCCAGCCACATACAGCGAGGCGGAGGAGATGCAGGGGACCACCATAGCAGCAGGAGAAGCTCCCATAGCAGGCATACGGGGCTTCATCACAACACTGTCACCGACTTACTCAGGAATAAATGACAGTCATCCAAATCTTCCACATAAAGCTGCTAACACAACAAGTTTACTTTCACTAGCTGGAAGTGGTGGCAGGTTAATTAGTTATTTTATGTTGAATTCTGACATCATGCCAGCAACTAGGGCTATATTCATGAAGAAAAACAACAGAATAATCAGACAGGTAAAAACATCAATAAGTTCTGCATTTAATTATAAAGTTACAAACTGTTAAAATGAACGAAGTAAAATGATTAAGAGTGTTTTTTTTTTTTTTATTTAAAAATAAAATCTAAAAAAGCCCCTGGCTTGACTTTTGTAAAGACCTCTGTTAAAGGGTGAGTAAAACAGTAAATATGCCAAAGGGAGCTGAAAGGACAAATTAGTAAAATGTGCTTAACAGTCAAAGGAGCTTTACAGGTGGAAGATAACTAGTGAATCTTCACCTGTAAGTAAAAACATGTGGGTCAGCCCAGTATGCCCAGTGTGGCACCATGCGTAGATGATCTGGTGAACTGGTGGCAGAAACAGACCGAGTTGCATTTCTGGTCACACCATCTTCACCAGCTGCTCATGTGTGGTCAGAACCATCGGCCCAAATGAGTTTGCACGTGGATGGTGGAATTTCAATTCAAGTGTGGACGTCACACATGTCACGCAGAGCAGAAACTGGGGCATGTTTTGTGGTAGATAGGGGTTAGAGACCCTCTTTGTGGTACTTTAATAAATATACACAGCAATATTGCAAAGTTGTAAAATCACATCCAAAACGACCAACCCCAACAAGGTTCAAGATTAGAGCAGTGACAAGGATGCTTTTCAAGATCAAGTCGAGTGTGCAAAGTCAACGGCACAAATTTAATGTCACTTCTGACAATGAGATCGAAAGGGGCTGAACATTAAACTCTATCTGGGAAGGCTTGGAAAAGCATGGAAGTTTGCAGGTTGAAGAGTAAATGCAAGCATTGCCTCATTCAATCACTACTTAGCTTCCTCCACCTGGAATTACCATATAAACAGGCAGCCAAGATACAACAGTGAATATTCCCAGCATTCATGACTATCAAAGGGTTAATGTTCCTGTGTGTTCCATGAACTTTTCTACCCTGTCAGGGGGTGCAGCAAGCAGCTGTCCTGAGAAACAGCTCATATGGGACTCCTGTGGATTACAGCATATCACAGCACCCACAGGTGAGCTCCGGGATAGAGCAAAGAGCAGGAGCAACATGACTGTTGCTGCTTCAGCTACTGCGCTGGGAAGATTTAGGCCTGTCTGACACAGCCTGGCTTTCTCCAAGACAACCAAACGGAATGGCAGTTATAGATCAAGTGAACATACCACCAGGAATGCCAAGTCAGGAGCAGACAGACACAAATAAATAATACTTTTTAAAATAAAACATTACATAAAGGCTGCCATCCTTGTAATTGAGACAAATACAGTAGAGTCATATGCAACAGTAAACACTGTCCCTTTCCTGCTAGAAGCAGACAGACTGACCTTCCATGTGCATGGAAGTCAAGGTGGAGAAACTTGTCCTCATGTGACAGGGCCCTCCTGACCCGCTGGTGCTTGTTGTGCAGAACATCTGTGTCATAGGACAGGCCCTCATAGTGGTGGATGTAATTGTTCAGGGGATTCTCGAACTGACCTGCAAGAGAGAAAGGAAGAGCGCCAGTTAGCCATGAACCAGCCAGTATGGAGGCAGTACTGGGACACACAATGCCAAAATAGTAACGCTCGATCTTACACAGCAATGCAGCTGCTACATACGGTCCCTTACAGCTGATAAGCAAAAAAGCAACGTGTGTGTGTGTGTGTGTGTGTGCGCGCCCGCTGTGTATAATTCCTGAGCCCATGACAAAATTCTCAACTAGGCCTCCCACGACAAGCAACCCGCCCCAAAGCCCGCACCCGGGGCGGCTTCCCCAGCCATCTCCCTGAGAGGGTGTGCTTGACAGTGCGTCGCTAACTATTACCTGGGATTGTCCACTTTGGCTGTCAGTTTTGAGAACAGTAAGGTTAAACGTATGATACGGATGTTCCTACCGAATAAATGCGGGGGGATTGATCTGTTTTCTGCCTTTCTACTGTTTGCGTTTTGATGAAATGCTGTGAGAAATTGTTAGACTGCACCGTCAATGGGGACCCTTCAAAAGAGGAAAACAAGTGTGCGTGTAAAGCTTGATGTTTCTGTTAATGTTTGTAGAGGTTTACTCCGCCCCCCCCCACTCCCTGCCCCCCACATCCTGCCTTTCATTCAAAGAGAAGCGTGTTCTCCTGGGGCTTCACTGTGGAAAGCTTCCATTGTAACAGAGGACACTCTGGCCGCAATCAGCAGCCGGATCTCATGTCCATTTACTGAACCACAGACTGCATACAGGCACACCAAAAACACTCTGTATGCAAACAAATATCCATCCAATTTGTAATCTTTTTTTAATCATGTAGGCTTTTTCCTCAATATCTATACAAATATGAACAGAAAGGTTCTAGCAACCAATAATTAATTTTGACGAAAAACACGGACATATTCTATATGCAGCAATGAATTCGGTTTGCAACCCCTGGTATCCTGTGGACACAAAGCGTTTTATTTCCTGGCATAAAGCTAATGCTCAAACTCCACATCGATCACCCACTGCAAACAAGGCCCCTGTCTCAGCTTTCCAATTCCCAGCCCCACACGCAATCTGTCAGGCCTGAGCACGTCGCTCAACAGCAGTTCTAACAGGATGTTCCCTTTGGAAAGGAAACTATTATGAGTCATCGCTACAAAAAAAATCTTGTCTTCATTAAATAATGCAAGATATACCGTTGCATTGGTGTGAAGACATGAAAATAAAACAAATGTTAGTCAATTCTCCTTCAGACTTGTCAAATGAAAGTAGTCAACTCTTACTGACCAATATGTGATATAAGTATATGCGGTAAACCTAATGTTAAAGGTTACAGACCAGAACAGTCGCTAGGACTTTAAGATATGCAGGACTTAGCCCAAGTTGTCCAGCTGAGAGCATGGCAGTTACAATACTGGAACCAAACAAATCATTCAGGGCTCATTCAGATTCATTCAGGGTTTCAGTCCCAAATGCTCCAGCCTTGCGACGCCACTGGTATAGACGTGAAGCTAATGAAAGCTGCTTCGATAACAATATTCACGTACAAGCACATACTCCATGTCTGATGTGACAACAAATTAACTACAAGTTCACCTAGTAGTTTATGCACAGAAACAAGTCCTCTAAAGCTGCAAAAAAATAGCTTAAGGCATTTACTCTATAGCAGGGGTCTCCAACTCTGGTCCTGGAGAGCTACTATCCAGTAGGTTTTCTATCCTAGCTGGCTTCTGATGAGCCACACTAGTTCACAAGTAAATACCAGGAGCAGGTGTGGCCCATGAGAAGCCAGGTAGGATAGAAAACTGATAGTAGCTCTCCAGGACCGGAGTTGGAGACCCCTGCCCTATAGAAACAAGTTAACAAGGCAATCTATACATTTCATGAATGAATGAATTGTAGGAATAACCAACAGCCCCTGAAAGCAATGCCAAGTGGAATTTTGAAGAAAAGAAAAACAACTTTAAAAACATCAACCGGACAAGCAGAACACAGACCACACAGCAGTGAAAACAGCTTTGTTTCAGACTGCCCTCATGCTGTCATCTATGTTGGCACGTCTCAGATCAGCTAACACCTGAGGAAGAAATGCCACCTGGTGACCACTGCCCAGGTGACAGTGCACACCCACCCCACCCAAACCTGACCTTCACAGTCCAGTAAGCAGAACAGGAAAGATCTCCAGCAGTCTGAATGGCCTTCTGCCTTCCATGCCGCAAGGCAGCTGGTTTGCAATAAACCTGTCTGTCATGTCACTCTAGCAAAGAAAGAAAATCGGCTGCAGATCTGGTTGAGCACTAAGTCCCGCACACTAATTCAGACTGTCCTGCAGATTCCTCCTACGTGTCTCTAAACTACATCAGCAATTAAGCCTACATATACAGAAGGCTGAATCAAACTAGCTTCACAGCAAAGGCAAAATCAAACTCTGTTTCGGAAGAGAAACTTCATCACAATGCTAACTAAGTGGCTGCTTCCAGTCCCTCCGCAGACCCTGAAAACCAGAGGACACCAAGCTGAACCCTTGTCGCCTGGCAGGCTAGTGAGGTAAACTCAGACAGTGACGGACCAAGTACAAATGAGGCAGATCCATGCCCCAGCACAAGTGGAGCCAGAAAGCATAAAGCGAGTTCCAGTGGCCACTGGCCAGGAGGAGACCATACTGCCTACAAGGCTGCTTTGCTTACAGCCCACTTGGGCAGTCAAGTGGACAGATCAAGGCAACAGGGCTTTAGTCTGAAGATGTAGAGGGAAGCTTGATACAGTAACACAAGCCAGGGCAGTAGGAAACCAGCGAGTCCATTCTGCAGTTCACACAGGCGCTTAGCGTTTTCATTTCACCAGGAAGGTTTGCTGCTGAGCAGCTAAAAATCACAGTACCACACCTACACTAATCATATTTCACAGAAATGGGTAAACAGGTAGAGGGCATTTTAAAACAGTAAAAGAAGATGGAACAGAATACTTAACTTCTCACCTCCTGGGGTTTGGAAAAAAAAAACTATTTAAAAAGCTGGATAAAAAACACCACACAAACAGAATAGGGCTTGGATAAACATTTCATTTGAAATTAGAAAATAAACAGCTAAACCAGGGGTTGGGATATACTGACCCAAATAAAAATTGTTTTTTGTTGAATTTGCTGAAGGAAATTAGCCAAACTGCAGTTCAACTTTATATGAAAACAATGCACAAAGACCCTCTACTGTGTAATTCTTACCTGTGTTTAAATATTCCAGAAGGGGAAAAAATGGTAACACTTGAGGCGACAGGAATACTTAGTAGTAACTACTGAAGTACAAATCATGAATAAATTATCAACAACTATAGTCACTACTTAAAATGAAAGATGTGTCATGATTCATTAATGATGAACAAACATGACATCAGTATTTCACTTCTGTTACTGATTTGTTCCTTCAGTAGTTTCCTAAGATTTACAGAATTAACAAATAAACTAAACAGATAGAAATGATGCGTCACAATTCATTATTGAACAAACATGAGATCAGTATTTCACAAGTTATTCATCATTTGTTCCTACATTACTTCCTTCAGTAGTTCCTTCACTAGTTCACAAAGGTTTACAGAATTGACAGAGTAACAAATACAACTGCTTGAGATAAAAGATGCATGACAATTCATTAAGGATAAACAAACATGACAGTTTGTAAACAGCAGTTAAGTTGAGGTTAATACATAAGTCATAGCATAATACTACACTATGTGTCTAAGTAGTGCTACCAAAAAAAACTACCATCAGTAAATTAGAAAGATTTAAATGGCCATTTATATTTCTTTAAAACAGGTGATGACACTGAACTGCTGCTTGTCCCTGTTTATATTCTCCATCAAACAACCCGGGTGACTCAGAAGGTCAGATGAGTGCATGTGGACTCTTGACTTGAGCATTCCTGCTCTGACCATGCTTACGGCCACCTGCGTGTACAATAGGAGACTGAAAAAAAAAAGCATCTGAAACAGCCCAGTTTGCTTTGGTAGCTGACAGTTCAGAGGCTAAGCGACAGATGGCAGCTGACAGCTATTCTGCTGGAGCACATGGCCTCACCTCAGCTCTGCAGACTCCATGGATAGTCTCCTCTCTGCGGCTACCTACACAGGCAGCTGAAATTAAAACATCTTTTTTCTTTTTCTTTTATTCCACCGGCTATTTGCTACCTGAGCAAATAACAGATTACATGTTCCTTGTTGTGCTGTAAAGCACTTTTTTTTTTTGAAAGTGTCATAGAATGCATTTTGTTTTTCCCGTACTTTAAATTGCTCTTTTCTGTGGGGTCATTAATATGTTGATGAGCCCTGCTCTAACTGGCTTGTTTCCAGTGAGCCACTGCAATGGCTCACCCAGAAACTACATCTCTACATCCATGCACCGCATAACGACAGTTTGGTCAACCATGGATCTCATTTGCAACAGTGATCCTTTAAGATTATAACAGAGCAATCCCCACTGTCTTGCGATGCTGTAGCACGACACATTACTCAAGGGTTTGTGGTGATGCTGATGTAAACAAATCTACTGCTCCACCACTCATGTAAAACACATACAATCATTCATTCATTCATTCATTCATTTTCCAACCCGCTTCATCCTATTGGGTCACGGGGGGTCCGGAGCCTATCCCGGAAGCAATGGGCACGAGGCAGGGAACAACCCTGGACAGGG
>JAODKF010000009.1:8865045-8881799 GCA_026779585.1 Mormyrus proboscirostris
AGGCAGGGAACAACCCTGGACAGGGGGCCAGCCCATCGCAGGGCACACTCACACACTGTTACCATTCACTCACACATTCACACCTACGGGCAATTTATCCTCAGCATGTCTTTGGACTGTGGGGGGAAACCGGAGTACCCAGAGGAAACCCCACGACAACACAGGGAGAACATGCCCCCACATACAATAATATACAGTACATAATAGTTCATTATGATGATACATATGGGTTTACTATACTGTAGTTTTATTATTGTTTTAGAGTGTACTCTTTCTACATTGCCACACATAACTGTAATACTACCACTTCAACCACAGCACAACATTAGCATAATTATAACTTTGCTCTTAGCATTGCAACAAGAACATTGAAATTATTTTACATCTCACTAAACCAATGATTTTACGATGCTAGCTTCATCATGCAGTTATTATGAAGAACTCCAAACAGCAAGTGGAGCAGTTCTAAATGTGTTGTAATGTATTTAGATTTTGGCTTTCAATGTTTTTAACTTAAGTATGGAATATATATTTCTTTAGCTAACCAAAAGTAGGCTACAGGCAGTACAGAAGCCAACGTCTTGACAATGTCAGCATCACAGAGTTCATAATACAGTTTACAGTACTACTCCCCTGCTAACCTGGGGTAGCAACTTACATAGTTGGAACCAGGCAACTGAATGAGTCCAACTAGGGGTGCAATAGTACATAAGAGTCACAGTTTGGCACTAACTCTCGAGTTGATGGTTCTGTATAACTCAGTACAGCAGAGAAAACAGAATTTGTTTTGAAATGTATTAAATATGTATATAGAAAGACAAAAAAGAACAGTTGTAAACCAAAGGCAATGCATCTGTTGCCGTGTTTATAACAGATGTTTTTTTGCATATTATAAACAAATATGTTAAATAATTAACATAACATTCCTAAAAATAAATCCCATGTTCCCTACTACCGATAACGATCACATATCCATAGCAGTATACCCCCAAATAATATATTTAATCATTTTAAAACTAGACAATAAAAAAGCACATATTTTTTCCAATACCAGCTACTTAATCTGCTAGAAAACCAACAGACTGTAGATGGCCTAGTAAAACTGGCTAGCCACTGTCGTTCTCAGACTCAAAAACAAAACTCTGCACACAGAAACTGCAGTATTCAAATTTTTCTTTAAAAGGAAAAAACTGAACTTTTCAGGGAAGCCCCACAGTATGTTTCAACTTCTGTGGGTACTGCGAAATTTAACACTGCCAAAATCTTGTTTTTGAACAAGAAAGAAATTGGCAGGTGTGCAAGAGATGTCACGATGGTGCCTACAGACAGAGGAGTTCAAAACAAAGGCCAACCACCTCATTCAACTCTGCTGCCATCCAAAGACTCTTGGATGCCAACCTGCCACAACCTAATAATGACCTAATGAGGGAGTGACGGCAGTCAAGGGTGGACATGACAACTCCCAGCATCACAACATTTTCCTAGAACCATCACACGTGTTTGAAAACTAAGCCCTAATCTCATCATGTAAAGGCATTGAGGGGAAAGCAGATTTAACTACAAGGAAAAAACAGCAGAAGATCTAGGTTACTTAAATATAATTGTAGTCACTGGAGCAGGTGGTTCACATAGACCCAGGGCAAGGGGGAAGACCTTATGTTTAAGTAAGAATAAAATGAAAGTAAATAATTCAGCAAAAGGTAGGCAAACTGAAGAGGTAGATAACTTCTGCTGCAAGCATGCTTTGCATTAGGCCCCATTCCTCCATCTCACCTGTTCATAAGGACTTTGGCATTCAATTTTTTTCACTTAAGTATGGAAAATATATTTCCAAGCACACATATAAATCTGCACAACGGTTCCTGAAGCAGCATGGGTTTGAGGTGAGAAATTCCAGCAGCTGGTCATTCATTACACAGCCCACACTTATCACTGGCAACTGGGCAGAAAGGAAGGCATACACTTAGTATGGGTAAACATAGCCTACATTGATGACTAAAGCCATTTTTAATCATTCTGGCTCACAGAGCTGGTCAGTCTATCATGCAGTGTCAATAAAGGTCACAGAAGCTTGACCCATTCATGAAACCCAAACCCAGGGATCTTGCACCTGGCCAGAAAGTCAGGCCAAATTTCTTCAGTGTGGGCCAATTTTCACGAAGCTCTACAGTTCGGAACCTAGTCTCCTCAGTTTACTAAACAGACTGCCCTGCCTTTGTAGTAGCTGAATTGGAACTTAATGACTACAGTGCATGCATTTTTCAATATTAATAAATTATGCCATTCAAAATACTGGAAAATATATGATCTATACAAAGCCTCTGCAAAGTTGGAAAAAGACCCATCAAATACCTTCCGAGTTATCGCACTAATGAGAAAGGTTCTAAAGTGGTGGACCCTCACCAATATATGAATTCTCCTTCTTAGAAACACAGTAATGATCAAGTTACACTTCACCACAATCTGCCACTTTCTTGTGCAATATAAAATTAGTCTTCGAAATACCTGGTGCAGGCTAGCAAGTCTCTCTCTCTCTAATATTCAGATGAGGGCTGTTGACATGAGACACCATTAGCGTGACTGCCAGCTTATGACAATCAATGGTTTTCAACATGAGATGGCCTACATTAGAGAAGTGGAGAACCTGGCATCATGGTGTCAGGAAAACTGCCTCCAGCTGAAGGTCAGCAAGACCAAGGACCTGTTGGTGGATTTTAGCAAGAGACAGCAAGCCCCTCATCATCAACAGGATTCCAGTGGAGAGGGTGAGGACCTTCAATTATCTGGGCGCCCACATCGCAGAGGACCTGACATGGACTCAACACATTCAAGTTCAGTTCAAAGGGGCTTAGCAGCACCTGTACCATCTCAGACAGCTGAGGAAGTTTGAGGTTTCTCCAATGATCCTAAAGACCAGCTGAGGAGGTTTGAGGTCTCTCCAATGACCCTAAGGACAAGCTGCGGAAGTTTGAGGTCTCCCCAATGATCCTAAGGACTTTCTACTCCGGTGCTACGGAAAGCATCCTCACGCAGAACATTACATCATGGTTCGGGAGCAGCTGTGTTCAGGACTGCAAAGCCCTGCAGAGGGTGATTCGCACAGCAGAATGCTGTTGTAGGTCAGCCCTCCCATCTCTGAAGGACATTTACAACAAGAGATGCAGAACGAGATCTATAAAGATCATAAAGGACCCCGGTTCAGAAGTATCATAGCCAGGACAGAGAGACTCAGAAGGAGCTTCTATCCTCAGGCCAAAAGACTCCTTAATCAGGACATGCCACCCCATCTTAAACACCCTTTCATATACTCACTCAAATACTGACCACTCAACACCATCACTGCTGCTACTGTTGTTGGGACTTGATAAACTATCACTCACTTGCACTTTCTGGTCAAAACTTGCACATTCATAGTTGACAATCTAGGAATATTCCTTTTTTAAATTGTACCTATAAATAAAATAAGAATAAAGTTTTTTCAAAAAAAAAAAAAACCTTTAAGTTGAAAAACTTAATTTACCTACTTAAATTTTTGCAGTCTGAATAGGTCAGTTCAGGATGAATTTCACTGTGTGTTGAATGTGAATGACTATGCACATGATAAATAAAGAACCTTGAATCTTGAGCTTTTTGTCAAATAAACCACTTTGCTGCACGTTGATGATAAGAAATATGAGATTTTCAGCTGAACTCTGCTGCTCTACCTCAGACCACGTCATCCACTCCATTGTGAGGGAATAATGCCGAGATGAAGGGGGCAAAATGGGAAAATAAGGAGAAAAAAATTAAAAACAGACCAGGTTCTGCTGTTATGTTACAAAACCTGCAGGTTGACTTTCTCCAGGACACCCACAGCACTTCCTCCAGAGATAAAGCCAGTCCCACACTGGCCCCAGACTGAGCCCACACAGCCTGGCTGCTGCAAAGCTCCAACTTTAACATACAGGGCAAAATGACTAGCATAGAAAAAAATGAATAACAAGATCAGAGATGAGAGAGTGCCGTTTACAGGACAGGATGACCATCCCGGAATAACAGAGCTACGGAAACAGATTCCACTGCTAAAAGAAGCAGGAAATGGATGTTTTGTGGAAAAAAGATCATTGCTTTTCATTGCTTTCAAACCTGAAAAACACCAACAATGACATCCAGCCACAGCCAAAATGGTAGACTATTTAACAAATGCAAAAAAACATATGGTTTTGCAGTTCTTAAATCAGTACATTTTATCCATACAACGCACACCATAAATTAGACTACTTAACACCCTGTTCATATACCAAATATAGAGAAATATACTTGCCCAAGGAGTAGTGAAACACCAGCTCAACAATAAAATACATATACTTCATAAATCAATTTAAATGACAATATTGGCGCAGCCTAAAAAGCCTTCCACTGTACATCAAGCATTAATAACGGATATGGTGACAATTCACGATGACAACAACGTGTTCATTTCTTTTGCAATTTTGTTAAGCATTCATCTTTGACAGACACCACTGGCTATGTCACCCTTGGGGACTATTTATCATTACAGGAAATTCATATCCGGCATAAGAACAACCTGATTCAAACACTGTTTTAGGTCTAATTAAATGTCAAATAAAATACAATGAAGTTGCTTAGTATCTCTCAAGCCTCAATTTCCAGATATTTTCTAAGGAAAAGGAATAAGGATCAATTCTAGAGGTTTTAGTTTGTCAGGCAAACTAATTAATACAAAGCAATGCAGAAATGCAAATTCACAGCAAACTGTTTAAAGTTATGTCAACATTAAGTAGTACATACAAGTGACATAATTACATTTATTTAAAGCAACACACACATGATTTACAATAAACAACGCCATTCACTGCAGTTTTTAAATACAACAGTAAACATTTGCAACTACATCTCATTAGTAGAAAATCCCAAGTAGAGTGAGATACAACTACAAAATAAACATGCCCAAAAGTAGCAGAAACAACAGCAACAACAACAAAAAGAAGAATGGGATAGGGTCCAGTTTTCAGCTTCCTATTTTAGCAGTGCTTTTTCCTGCTTTCAAGGATATGGGGGCCCATGAAACTCAAACAGCCAAACTGGATTAACATGAACAGTAAACACGGCCTTAGAAACAGAACAATCGGCTATAATAGGACACTTCCTACCTGGGACAAGACTGCAGATACATAAACACCACTTTGAAAAGGAATGAAATGGTGTGTCAGTGTTATTGGAAAAATCACAGCCAACAAGACGGTTTTAAAATAATTCTCCAAGACACATCTCTCACCCCAAAGACAAACACAAGCAAAGGTAACCACTGGTTTCCCCACAAGCAAAAAAAACTGTAAAAGCTGAATTTCAGAACCAAGAAAACTGATTACTAGTGGGCAATGAAACGTATCCATATTTGGAAGACAAAACCTACATCAATCAGGCCAGCACTATTGTGAACAGCAAGTGTC
This sequence comes from Mormyrus proboscirostris, assembly GCA_026779585.1. Taxonomy (NCBI): domain Eukaryota; kingdom Metazoa; phylum Chordata; class Actinopteri; order Osteoglossiformes; family Mormyridae; genus Mormyrus; species Mormyrus proboscirostris. The sequence continues at coordinate 8,870,499 of JAODKF010000009.1, forward strand.
AAATAAACATAACAACAATGTTCAACTGTGAAGCATGTCAGTACATGTTAGGCTGCAGTTTCATAAATCCTTCACTGTGAAACTACACACACCCATTTCCTGGAACGAAGACGCCTCCACCCACTATTAGTCGTGAAAATGTGAGCCCAACGAGGCCTACAACAGCATTCACAGGGTTTCTAAAACTAAAGCAACCTCAGAAGTGATCTCTGGTCCTGTTTGTGATCTAAGGCCATGCAAAGTGACCATTTAAACAACACACAAAAATCCAAGACAACAGCCCATTTTCCAGGGCCTAGATAACACCAGAAGGTTATGCAATGCCCAGGTTGGTAAATAGTTTATTAGTGTATCTATTGCATCTAATCTATTAGTATTTTAGCTTTATGCAATCAATTAGTGAAGTCAAAAGTTTTTTATATGGACCATAATTTTCATCTGCAAAATCCAGCAATAGGGTGAATCTTTCATCACCACCAAAACAAACTGGGCTAAAAGCATGTCTGAACTAGTTCTTAAAACTATCATGAATTCAACGTTTAGTGTCTTTGTAAGAACATGTTCAAATATGAACACTAACAAAGGCAGGCACAGGGCTAGACAGCAGCCTGTCTGGGCCAGTAACTTGACATTCAGGCCAAAGGGAAGGAAGCCCCCACCCCATGACCATGCTATTTTAGAACCCCTCACTTTAACTAATACAAATACTTTCCAAAGAACAACATTTAAATACAGAGATAGCAAACTTTACTGCAGCAACAGTATACATAGACACAGATATCCCTGTAATCCCAACTGACAGACGGCCACACTGAATCCAGCTCTAACCACTTCAAGCTTCTAGCTGCATTCATACATATCACTGCACTTGTCCTCATTCAGAAACATTTATATGCATATATTTCTGTCTGCAGTCATTTCATGTTTCTTTGGCATATCAGCAGGGTAACTCATGATCCAATAAAATCAATTTGTATCTTACGCTTGTAGGCTTTTGAAAAATGCTCTGTTCTTAATGATATTGAAAGTAGCAGCTGGGAATTAGCCAGAGAACCAGCCTTACAGCACTGCAGTGTTTTGGGCATGGTCATAGCCCCTGTGTAAGGAACACAAAACAAAGCACCATTGAAATACAAATACAAGAAATCTCAGATTGATGAGTCAAAGAAACCTTGAAAACAGTTTTCAAAATTAAAAAGGACTGAGAAGCAACCATATCCAGTGCCTTACACACAACCAGTACCAATTGTTCACCACAATGAAGTGTGTGTCAGCCAAAGTAATATGCTGTAAATCCATCCTGTTAATAGCCTTCAGTCCAGCTTAGTCACTGTGAGGAAGAAGAGACATTTCACCTTTTCCTGATCAAAGTTAAATTTTGTTGGAAAACTTTGGAAACTGCTGGACAAATAAAGCAACCCAGAATGGTAAAGGTACACAGGGTTTCCCACAGGAGAGAGAAAAACAAAAACTAATGCTTAAAAGTGAGCTGCACAAAAGTTATTAATTACATGTACTTCCTTTGCCTGCTTTTTTACATTTACAATGGAGAAAGCCTGGCTTTTAGCTGGAAACAATTTGATAACATTTCCTCTCAGCAGGCAGAAATTAACTGGCTCTTCTGCCTACAGACTGAATAATTAAAGCAACCACTGCAGTTCTGTTTTCTATGGGAATAGACACTAATTTACACAATAACCATCATCATTGTCACACCTTGTAAGACATTTCAGATCAGTAATTACCCACGGCTAACCATTAGTTGGACCCATTAGTTTTGACAAATACACAACATTATGGAAAATTTTGCACCTGAAGTGTCTGTGGAAAATGCATCCTGGAGATCGGGTTTTAGTTTAGCTGTGCAATACTGCTTATTTACCTTTGAAAGTCTCCACAAGTGAAACGGCTGAGCCCTTTGGTCAATTTCATTAGGCCACACAGGCCACCATGGTACTCTAGTTATCCTCTGCAGACCATCCATTTGTATAGTCAAAGTATTTGTCAGAGAAATCCATACAATAAAAAGCTTGAGGAGAGCCTCAAATGAACATACACACACAACCACAAATACAATACAGTGGGAGAAGGTAAACAGGTAAAATAAAAGAAGAAAAAAAGAAAGCTAAGATAAATATATTTATATTAGAATAAGCTGGGAATAAATTAAACAGGTCTTGTAAAAAATAGCGAGAAAGACCAGGAAGTAGCACCATTGTAAGGTGGCTATCAATGCATTATGACAAGTGTAATATTCTGTTGCACACAGAGTACTTAGCACAAATATAGTGAATAGTTACAAGTAACTAGCAATAGTGACTGGCAGTATTGTACAGTACGGGGGCTGAGTAACCAGATAGGTAAAAACTGTTCTGGAGCCTGGTAGTCTGTGATTGCAGGGCTCCTACACAATAATATTCAAATGGATTTGGAATTAAAACACCACTAAACCAAAAAAATGACAGCAAGTAAATATTGTGAACATTTGTTGAGTTCTATCTTTAAGCTGTTTTCACACATGAACTCCGGACATTATCCGGAGTTGCCCTTTCACATAACCACATCCATCCACAACCAGAGACTGTCCATCTCAGGCGTGTTCTCACCTACTAGAAACACTCAGGTTGGTTTAAACGAGGGGTGTCACTTGGGTAGAGCATACAGGAAACAAGACATGAAGCAAAAAGTAAGTTTTGTTTACAACACTTCAAAGATGTTTGCTGTTCACCTGCACCTCAATTCAAATTGCACCTCGGTCATGTAGCCGGTTTGTAATTTGATCATACACAACCAAGTCTGTCGTTCCTTGAATCTGTCAGACAAATCTCAGCACCTGCCTTTACGAACATAATTCTTTGCCCGTTTACATTCTTCTGTTTTTGCACCAGTCGCATAATAGAAACATCACCAACACAGCCACTCGCTCGCGGTGAATACGCCAGACAATTTCCTGCTCCATTCACACATGGGAATCAATGGGAAATTACCGAGACTTTGGACAAAGGAGTTAATAGGGAAAAGTCCATTTAGTGTCCGGTTTGGCTGATTCGGACATTTGCTTTCACATATACAGCCTCTCCTGGTAATATCTAGAAAAGTTCAACATGGCAGAGCATGTCTGAGTGGGGCTTATGAGAAGCAACACAGAAAAAAGAAAAACTCAAAACAAGTAGAGTATAATATGGTCACTGAAAACTCCAGCTGAATCATTCCAATCAAAACTAGGGCTATGTTACAGGTGTCTCGATGTCATACAGTAGGCTTTTAGCCACAAATACAGAACACTTTCCACTGTAACTTACCTGTACATCAATTTATATAATAATTTGACAAATTACTCCATCTTTATGTCATGCTTTAGTTACATCTCATAATATAAAGCCACATCAGTACCAGCAAAAAAAAAAAAAAACTTGAACAATTCCCACCTAATTGGGAAAACCTTAAAGAATCAATCTCAGATTACAGATGACATGATTACATTTGATCATTTGAACATTTTTACATTTTGAAAAATGTCTTTTTAAAATATAACTCTGACCCAGTTCTTCAGTTCTAAAATCTGGACCACTGCAAGTACAAGTTAATCAGTTCTAAAGGTAACTGAATTGGACAAAGGGCAACAACAGGTTTAAGGGAAAAAATGTCAGTCTACTGTTTATTCCTGGGAGAACAAGTGACAACCCATAAGGTCTTTCGGCGTTACTCAATTCAATCTCAGTCATCTGCAAAAAGGCTTTACAGACCACTTAGACAAAAACAAAAAAAAACATTCCAGTTTCATTTAAAGGCCTTTAAGCTGATATTGAAGGATGTATACAAAACAAAAGGGCATTTTGAATAAAAGTATTAGAATTAAAGATTTACAAATCTTTGCACTAAAAATAAAAAATCTAAAATGCCTAATAAGAATTATACACTGGTAATCTTACCACAGACTGGTGAGGTTTTAAAGCCTTGTCTTGCATGGAGAAAAGCATAAATTGGGGTTTTAATAAAGAGGCACTTAATTTATAGATGCTATTTATTCTCATTTTGTATAACAGACCGAAGGCAACCTCAATTTACTTATAAAACAGGATAAATACTCTCAAAAGGAGGAAAATGCTCATAAAGTTAAATCAATAATTCAATAATGGTATAATTCTATTATCATTACTGTTCAACTGCTCCACATGCCTGAGGACGAAATGCAGGGAGTGTCCTCACAAAAAAATATGACGTGCTGCAATAAACATAGCAGCTAACAGGAAATATAAGGATAATACACGACTGGCAATAGAAGACAGTTACAAATTCTCAGAGGAGAATGCTGCTCGTATCATTGAGTAACGTTCCTAATTTCCTGGAGTAAATAACCAGAAACAAAAATATACATTAAAATAACAAGTACATATCTGTTTAGATTATACACAATCTACATAAACATTAAATAACTATATAACTAGCTTGAATTTCAAATAAAAAAACTGCTTCCAGTGTGAACAACTCTTTTATATAGATAAGGTGTATTATGTGATTACACGACAGTATACAAGAAGCTTATTCACTTCCGCCTTTATTTTCTATAAACTTGTTTTCCTAAGCAAAATATGTAGCTCAGGGTACAAATTGTGTTTACACAGGAGTTCTGGTTATCAGTCGGCACATTAAATTTCCATTTGAATAAACTGCATCGTGGCGTTCTCCGAATAAAAAGGTCAATAATTGAACAGCGCCGATCCGTATATCAAATACTTGAATTCAACGTTTGAATTAGATCACAAACCCAAATGCTTACATAGACTTAGGCTCTCAGTTTCTTTGAAAGGGCGCAAAGCACATTTACCCTACTTGCCGTAAGTGTGCCTCTAATGCAGCAGCACTACTGAGCAGAAAGTCAGCTGTCATCCAGCTTGCTAACGCGCTAACCTCACACAGGAACAACATTTCAGCACCTTTTCTAAGTGTTTTCTCACATTACATCAAAGACCTAATTACGTTTCCTATTACGGACATTTTGTGTTGAACAAACGGTCCCAATTTCAATAAAGAGTGTCCCCAGTCCGACGGGGAACATTACAGTTCGTTGGAAAAATGTACTGATGAACTCTGAGAGAAGACGATGTCAACACAGGGCTTTCACAACACCGTGAGCCAGGTTTGAGACAGTGTCGCAGCAAAGCAGTCTAGCTAACAAGTTAGCTGCAGGACGCACAGCTCGGTTCCCCCTATCTTACTAAATGTTGTACGCGATAAGTAACTAGTTAAGCCCCCAACTGTACAGCTCGCTCTACCACTGTTCGATAACGCGACTAACCAGAAAACTTTTGGCCGATAAAATGCTCAGCCCGCACCGGAGCCGCGGCCCCTGCCGGCCGAGCGGTTACCGGGAAAGCGTCCCGACGCGCCCCGGTTCCGCCCACACAAGGCAGCAGGTTCCCAGCAGTTTACTTCTTTAGCTAGCTGCCCTTGCGGCTAACCCTGCTTCTCTAGTGCGCCTTCACTCCCCATTCCTCCTTCTGTGGTTTCAACCGAAAGACACGAAAACACTTTCAATAAATAAAATAATTTTGCTTACCCCCGGCATGTCTTACAAAGTAAAACAATAGCAAGAGCTTCAACTGGAACATGGCGCCCAAATTCATTATGTGAACATTGACAGCGTGGACAGTTTATTGTTGCGATTTCCTTGAAGCGGTAGCTCTTTCTGTAGTCCCCGGCCGTTTGTGGCTAGTCTCTAACGGCCTGACGTCACGCGCAGGCAGCGGGCCGGCTCCGCCCCCGCTCTCAGTTTACAGACGCCTCTCGCCATTCCGGCGAAGCCGAGCCGCCGATCGATTTGACGGTGTGACGGCGCTGACCTCTTTTTTTAATACACACTTTTCATACTAGTTATATTAAATCTGACCTCAACTGACGAATGTCATTTTGCTGTACTTGTTCAGTTCAGCATCTTTGTGTAAAACAAATAGGCCTATATGTCCCATAGTTTGGCCATTCATTTCTGGGAGTGGAAAATAAAACGTATGGATGATTAGATGAATTGATAGATGACAGAAATGTATATAGCTTTAAATTGCTGAAGAGATTTTTATTTGAAAAAAAAATAAATTATTCCCCTCATCCTATCCAGGTTGTTCCCCTGCATTACGCCTTGTGCTGCCTGTGAATATCCTCTTGGTCTCCCTTAACTCTAGATTGAATAACTGATTGGATGATAGATAATTACTAATTTCACAAAAAAGCATCATGCAAGGTTAAGCATCATCATCTTCTACTCACTTATCCTGGTCGGGTTTGGGTGCCTGGATCCTGTCCCTGGAATCATAGGGCGGTGTTTCTTAGCCTGGTCCTTGGGGACCCCCCCACCCCACCCAGTATGGACCGGATTTGAACCCTAACCCTGGAGACATGAGGTGACAGTGGCACACACTGCCTTTTATTATTCAATGTTCATAATTTTTGGATGTATATAGGGAATTGCATTGTTCATGTTATCATCACTCACCTCAACCACCAGCTGTGCATGTTCAGCAGACGATCCATGTGTAATGTCTGTCAAGCGCCAAATCTAGCAACTATTTCAGATAAACAACTTTTACGCCTTTATTCAATGATAATTGGATCACCTTGAGTTTTAAAATACAGCCAAAAGTCAGTCAGGTCATTGGAATTGGCCCAGCTAGTCTGATAAGCACTGTGGAAATTTGTTCATGGACTGTTGCAGACAACAACAGGGGGCTCTGGGGCAGTGCACTGGGAGGGGCTGCTTTCATTTTGGCCAAAAGAAAATGGTCTCAGGAGTTTCCATATTCAAAGAGATTTCCTCCAGCAGTCAAAAATATGAATTGCTATCTTTGAATTGCCCAAACTGTGAAACTGTGTGCCCTTTGATGGACTGGCATCCAGTGCAGGGTGCCCATGTGCCTTGTGAATCTTATGATAATCTCCCGGATAACTGTATATACTGGAAAGCCAGTCATCGATAAATGAAAGTGTTTATGAATGGAGGGAATGTATTGGAAGGGCATGGGTAACCTGGCAGATTCAGAGGCCTAGCACTCGATATGGACCCCTGAATACAAAAATAATAATAATTTATACACTTGGGGGACATCACACCTATATCATCTGCAAAATTTGCCTTGAGGGGCCTGTATTATTTCAAATAGCAAATGGCAACCATGGCGAGGGGCCAAGAATTTCTAGCTACGCTACTCCATTAACACCAGCAGATTTGATCATTTTTCTCTCATTAACTGATAAGAAAGCCCAACCATTAGCTTTTGATTAGCAGTACGAAAAGTGTAAAACTGAGTACGTTTACGTTCACTTTGAATTCACTACTTTGTACAGTTTGCCCCTTTGCGGTAATAGGTGGTACTGCATTACGTGAGACACGCAGGAGGAACGTTATTGATATCGATGATTATGATGTTCTCCATTTGATTTATTATATCATTATGTGATGATATCCGATAATTACTACAATTACGCCAAAACTACGGTTACCATGTCAATAAATTAATCAGAACAAAGTGATTCCTGTAAAAAATGTACGATGCCTGAAACCATTCAGTGAGTTGTTTCGATACAGCACAATATTAAAAATACTCTCTATGTGACACGTCGATAATTTTAACCTCGTTATCATTTTAATTCGTTTTATTTTGGAAATCTATAATGCAAATGAGTTAAGCCTTTGCCCTTATCACATCCGACGTACAGCGTTCGGCAGACCTCTGAAAGCAAGTTTTGATTAAAGGTATATTTTATTACTACGCACAATAAACAAGCTCATTCTGATTCGCCAGCAAGTCAGCAGAGCTCATCTCATCCAATCACAACACACCGCGTTCAACGAACGTTGAATAGAAAGTCCACTCTCTTAATGTAACTGGGCGTGGTGCATGTATTCTTGTTTGTTTTGACAAATGTTATGATGATTTATATTCAATTATTATATGTTCACGTAGTCATATATGATATTTAGGTATAAATTTATTCGACTATCAAAAGAATCCCAATATTTTCACAGCCTTCGCTCATTTAATCTATTCCCTAACGGTCTCTTTAAGATATGTCAAACGTGAGATAAGTGCCAGAATAAATACATACATTGTATTCTATCCTTTTTAATCATTGTTAATTTTAATATAAAATACCAAATCATATCGAAAGCAATATAATTATAAGACTTCTCGCTACCATTTGCACCTGTTTTCAGTAACATATTGTTATAGTTGACTTAACGGACGCCCGCATTTGCTTACTTGGCTGATATGTTCCTAAAACTTTATAAAGATTAAAAAGTATAACGGTGATTAGTTTCTCCCACACTGAAGTAAAATGCACCAAAATAAAATTGTTTATAAATATCAATTATAAATTATATTATATAAATTATTTTGCTTTTTTCCACAATATAAAAAATAAAATCATAACGAACGTAAACTGTCGTATTATTTAGTATTGCCCTTCCTTGACCTGAAGAAGAGGCGTATCACTTACGGTGACGTCAGCTAGGTAGAGATGTCATGGCGTCTTTGGAACCGGAGCAAGAGCTGCAGTCTAGTTAGAAAACAGCTTTGTCGTAAATCGGCATGGAGAAAAGTGCAAACCTGCATCGAGATCTTGGAGGAGGTACTCCGTGCTTAACGATAGCCGGGGAAACGAGCGACATAAAATCGCCTGAAGTAGTGAAAGCAACTGTCGCTAGCTGCAAGAATAGCGAGCCTTCTGTGCTCAGTACTTTGGTGGCTAGTAGTGGCGCCAGTAGTCTTTCAGCAGACACTGCCAGTGCCCTAGCTGGTGTTCAGAAATCAGATGTCCGAATGGAAATTTACGATTCCCCTCCTGCTCAGAACGGGAACACGCAATCCACCAGTCTATCGGAAAAGCAGTCCGAACCGGGGGACTACCAGAGCAACGGGATGGAGTGCAGCCTGGCTTCGGTCCCAAAGGAGATGGACGGTACCACCTCAAAGTTGGTAAATAAAACAGACAGTGGCTCTCCGGAGATACAGGCACCAACTCCTGGGATTACATGTGTGCAAACTGGGGATCTTAACTGTGAGCCTGCAGAGCAGACTAAGATGTTGCCACCGACGCATCTGTGTCCTGGAGAAACAAGTTTAGTTACCAATAAATCGGAGGGTATCATTTCCAGCGATCACGCCGGATTCGAGGGGCCGCCGAGTGGAAGCGAGCAGAGCCCTGCGGCTGATTCCCGAAGCTTTGATTCTTTGGAATCCTTCTCAAATCTCAACTCGTGTCCCAGTTCCGACCTGAATAGCGAAGGAATAGAGGACAAGGTGCTGGCCATCGCTCTTCAAAACGACGAGTATGGGCCAGATGGACTCAAAATCCCGTGTACCAAGGACCGGGGCGCCGGCCAGTCCATATATCACATCAAGTGGATCAAGTGGAAAGAAGAAAACACACCGATCATTACACAAAACGAGAACGGGCCGTGCCCATTATTGGCTATTATGAATGTCCTTTTGCTGGCACGGAAGGTAAATTTATATACTACGATCGGTCAGTGAGATATTAGGGCAGTGGGTGGACAGTTCAGGTGCCATTGGCTTTCTGAAGCCGATGACACCTGAAGGCCACGCACTGCTTGTGGCCAGAAATCAGATGGTTCTTGTTTTGTTACAGAATATCTACTTAATCTTTGTAGTTGTGTAACACACAATGCACTTTCCCGGCAGTGGTACAGCTTGCCCTGGGGAAAGTGAAACGTATTTAATGGCGTTTCTCATTTCTTCGTTTAAATCTCTCGATTCTTCTTTAAGCTTATTATTCTGAAAGATAATCACGGACTTTCGCAATTTAGACAGATTAATATCGGTATCCCATATGTCGCAAGATTTGTTCTTTATTTTGCCTAGAAAATATTTTACAACTGCTACTTTTGCACAAAAATAAGTAATTTGGACGCAAAATTTACATATAAAACTTAGTCCTAGTTATTTGGCAGATATACAGGGACCAGAATAACTTTCCCTTATCACCGAAAAGGTATTTTAACGAAGTTTGATTTACTAAAGCTATTGTTTAATTTTCGTGTTTTTTCTGAGTGAAATGTTTATTGCCGTGGTATATTTCTCAGCAGTTTTGGTAAGACCGCCGCCTTACTGAAACAACAATATTTGTCTCATATTACAACTTTCTCCGAAGCAAACCCCAGTATTATGCAGGACCTCAAGTATTTATTACTAGTGGTATGTTAACTTTTGGAAAGCCAGTTTCTGTTCCTGGCACAAAAGCAGTCAGCGTGACGGTTCTGTGAATGAGCTGGAATGTTTCTCTATGTGGACACGTCTTTGAATATCCATTGGCCAGTTATTCTTACCTGATTCTGTGGTCGATTCCTCTTTTAGATGAACTGTTCTCTGGTTCCTCAGCTATTATTGAGTTGGACACACTGAGGTTTTGGCATTTCCATGCAAAAGTATATATACTGAAAAGCCACTTGTTTTTATTAATGGACCTGGCTGCAGTCCAGTGACTGAGACTTACCATTCTTCAGTTGTACCGAAAGCCACTGAAGCATGTACTAAATAATTAACTAATGAGGCATTTTCTGCATGATAATTTGAATGCCACGTTGTAACAAACACCTGCATTTGCATCTTAAAACTGTTGTCTTGGAAACGAACTTGCATTCTTAGATTGGAGGCATTGCTCTCTGGGTTTGCTGTCTGGCAAGGCAGCAGACCCAGGACATTTCCTGCATAATTCACCATCTTTGTTGCGTGTGACTGCAAACAGGTTTTTTTTCCCCCCCATGTTTAGCTTTAGCCATATGGTGAGATGACTGAGTGTCTAGATCACCTTTAGGGTGGTAACGCTGGAAATGTCAGTGTGGGAGGAGCATCAGCTCTTGCAGTGTATTTTGGCTGTTTTGTAATTAAAGGGTAATTATTTTTTTTTTTTTCGCTCCCTTGATGACTGAAAGTCGTTAACATGTGCTTAGCCTGCTTGTGAACTGTACTGGGAATCTGCACTCATCTCCTATGTCTTTCCAACATGGGTTTTTATCAACTACTGAGATTAATTACTTTTTCTTAATTACTTTTTTGAAAATTTCTACTAATATCGTATTCATGAACTACATGTGGTCATCTGTGTTGCAATGCTCACATGTATGGAAAGGCTCTGTTAATATATTTAACATTTTTATCGATGGACTCTTGCTAACTATTGGAAAACGTGATGGTGAAGCATCTTCACCAGCTGTCTCACGCCGTCTGCTAGCCCTGATTATTTAGCTTGAGTTTTTTTTTTGGGGGGGGGGGGGGGTTTTTTTAA
>JAODKF010000009.1:8897501-8920422 GCA_026779585.1 Mormyrus proboscirostris
TTTATAATCTGCTCACAAACTGACATATGCCCAAACAGATTGTGTATAATATTAAAAGACTGGTTATAAAAAGTAGGGAAACTTTCTCGACAATGTGCTGGAGGGCCTCTATATAATAAAAGGATGTTGCATTGCATTGAAGATCCCATAGAGGAGAGGATCCTTTCGCAGAGGGGAATTGAATTTCCCACTCTCCATAAGCACGCATAATCGAAGCAAGTCTATATACTGTGCTTTACCATATTAATGACTGCAGTAGACATTAACGTTCTGTAAGACGTCATCTTCAAAGGGCTAGATAAGCCTTTGGAGGGGGGGGGAGGGGGTGCCATGCTATTTATTTTTTAATCCCAATTCATCAAGCAAGAACATAGCTGACCCAGAAGGGAAGGTGCAATTGTACTTCTTAATGCCAGGTCAGGACCACAGAGATTCTGTTTCTTGTGGAGCAGGTGATGGAAGTGGCCAATCAGATCTCTTGCTTTCTGTGTGAATGGTCTGGCCCGGGGCGTAGGTGGAGGTCTGCGTTGCTTTGGGTGAGGGGTTGTCTGGCTGTTTTGAGCCATCTCAGAGGCAGACACTGCAGCTGCTTCCTATCAGTCACCTGTTTTTGCTGATGTTCACTAAATATTCAACATTTTCACTTGCTTAGTTGCTTCTTTTTCTGAATGGATTGAAGTGAAATATTAGGGATTGAGGCGCAAGCTCTGCAGTTTGTTGTCATTTGATGTTACAAAGGTGACCGTTGAACCTCGAAGTTGGTCTTGCACTGGTACACAGAGGCACCACTACAGAACTAAAATTAAATACCTCATTTTATACTTCATGCAATGCACACAAGTGGTTAGCAGAATAGCAGGTTGACACGCAGATAGTATGAGGTACCAGTCGGCAGAAAGTCAGTGAAAGGGATGCAATTTGCAAACTAAGGAGGATGGATTTTGGTCAGTGGGAAGAAGCAAATCAAAACTGCAAATAGAGCAGAGAGAAGTGAAAAAGCTGAATCGCACATAGGTTCTGCAGACGCTGCAGCAGAGTTAGAACCCAATGCAGGCCTGACTGAACAGATTCATTTGAAGGATTGGTGGAATGTAAACATGGGTAAAATGCCACTGTTACAAGCCAACACTTTCAGCCTTTTTATATATGCTTGAATGCATTTTCAACGTACCTGCCCCAAGTATAATTGATGTTGCCATTTTATTTGTGATGCATGAAATCATAGTGCTGAATACAACACTAGGGATTAAATATCCCACAAAATGTTCAACTGTTGACAGGAGGAGATGAAAGCCTGGAAAGCTTCGGTAATAAAAGGGTCAAACACTATTGTAAGGTTCTGTTCATACACAAGTGACCAAATGTAGCCTCTATTATAGTGTCACAAAATGTAGATGCAGGTAATTCTTGGAGTGCGTTTCCTATCACTTGCATTTTCAGTTTGTTATAAAAAATGCCTTTGACAAGGGATACCTAGCCTGATGACATTAAAATATATAGACAGCAACTGTGGTGTTTTTTTGCATCTGAGAATTGTGAAATAAGACACGGCGCTAACAGAAGACGTATAATTTAATAACTTTCATAAGCACCCAAAAAGGAGCATAATGAAATGAGATCTTGGTAAATGCCTTCAGCGCAGCCACTGTACAAACAGGTACTTTCCTCCAGGAAAGGGCAGTTTCAAAACCACATATGAAAACTTGTTAAACAAACTAAAGCTGTACAGGTCTTAAACCAAACATCAGTAATAACATGTGCACAGTTTTCTTTGATGGTCACAGCAGAACTGTTAGGAAACCCTATGAAGTTTACAAGCTTCTATACACAACAAAATGGCTTTCCTTCAACCTCTTAATCCTGCCTTTCAACAAACAAACTTATAAAAAAAGAAAGATTAGTTTTGCATAAACGGGCCAAATCATGAGACTGTGGGGTGGGTTTAGAATCGGCGCTGGGTGCTCTTGAAGGGTTTAAAGCCGCTGCTGCTGGACATGGAGCTGCCGATCTGCACGATCCTGTTCATCCCCGTTGATGAATGGCTGCAAAAACAAGTAGGGGTTCACACCTGGCACCACGTCTCAATCACTACCGTTAGTTTCTTCGGGGTTGAAATTAGACGTGGGGTGAGTTCTGAGTATCCAGTGTTTGGATTAACGCAAGAGTTACTGCCTGACTGAGGCCCAATTTCTCATATTCCTGGGGTATGTTACATCACCAGTATTATCATTACTGGGATCAGTACTGAGTGAGGCCCAGCCTTTACCTGGAGTGCTGGCCCACCATGCTGCCTCTGCTCTCGCCCAGCCTGCGGCTGTCAGGGTAACCCCCGCTCTGGCTGCTCGGACCCCCATGCCACTCCTTCCTGGGACCAGGGTCTCTGCTGTGCCTCTCCACGACCACTTGCCGTCCCGAGCTGAAATGCTGGGGGGGGGGGCGGGTATTTCCGCATGGGTTTAAAAAACCAAAACCGCACATCCAGCAGTGGCACTGCACCAGACATACAAAAAGGCTTTTTAAATAAAAGGCCCAAGGGCAGGGGGCAGTGACAAGGCACTCCAGGGCTGGCAAATCAGCTTTAATTCTAAACAACACTCCCTGCATTACAGCAGCCTTGGCTTTCCTGCCTGCCAATCTAAGCCAGCTAACCTGTTCGCTCACCACCATGGGCCGACCTCCATCTCTGTCCCCGAAACCGGATCGTCCCCGGCTGGCCGAGGGACCACTATCTCTGCTGCTGAAGCTGCTCCTTCCCCCGCTGCTGGTAGGGGCACCTCTTAGGGCTGGTTCAGGCCCGTCTCTTCCAGAGCGCTCTGGCCGCAGTCGCACCGCAGGCCTGTGCCACCAGAGGGCAGAAATGCATCATTTACTAATAACTTCCCACTAAAACACACAAGTAGTTGCCTCAAGCTCATCTATGCACCCCACAGAAGGGACTAACTCTCCCCCACCCCCACTTACCGAATGTCTCCCTTGCTAGGTGGAATCTCTCCGTCATTCTTCCAGCCCCCATGCGACTCTCTTGCAGGCCTGCTGTGAGACATGCTCGGCAGGCCTCCCCGGCTCCCTGCAGGCCGCTCGGACATGGTCACAGTCCTCCGCTCGTCCCGATCCCGGATCTCCCGCCGGTCCGTGTCCCGCATGTCAGCTCGTGGGGGTGGAGGTGGTTCTGCTCTCCTGCCGGGGTCAAAGCCCTTGGGGTAGCGGTCGAATCCGGAGTTCTCTCTCCGGGGAGTCGGCCTTCCTTTTTTACTTTCTGGCTCACCTTCGAAACGGTTGCGCCTATGACACACAGCAAGCAAACCCTGCATTAAGCAGGCATGTGGGTTGGGGTTAAACATCCACCATTCTGTCACCTAATGGGGGGACTCACCTATCAAAGGCTGGGGACTCCACAGAGGAGCCCTCCTGGAAACGCCCCCTCTCGCGGGGGCTGAAATCCACGAAGCGGCCCTGCTGTCGGCTGTAGTCTGAGCCTTGACTCAGGCGGCTTTCCGCCTCGGCCTGGATCTTATTGCCATTCCAGTATGGGTCATCTCTCCTGAGGTGGTGAGAAAAAAAAGTTACCAATTAACCACCTGCTCAAACAATGGAAATCTGCAGTCATGTAGTCACCATCCAAGGGTACCTGTGGTCAACATCTCGGCCCCTCTTCAGGGAACTCCTCTTCTCCTGCTCGTATCGGAGCTGCTCCTGCTGCCTCCGCAGTTCCTCGCGCTCCCGGGCCAGGCGTTCTGCCTCCTTACGCCGTTCCTGTGGGTAAATAGGGGCATTCCCCCGGATGAGAACCTGCGAGGCCGCCTACCCCGTGTGGTCACACTCCCAATGCACCCTGCCCCACCTGCTCTATTCGGATCCGCTCCCGCTCCAGCCGCTCCCGCTCCATGCGTTCTCGCTCCAGCTTCTGCCGCTCCATCTCTAGCCGCTGGCGTTCCCTGAGCAGGTTCTCCCGCTCCTCACGCTCCCGCAGGAGCCGGATGCGCTCACGCTCTCTCCGCTCACGCTCTGCTATCTCCCGTCGCCTGGAGGTGGGGAGACGTATTCAGAAGGCCATAAGAGTAAAACACGGTTACATAAACACAAAAAGAAAATGTCTAACCTACAATTCCTTCTGTTAGATAGTACTGCTAAAGCAGGGCTCTACCACCTTGTTTACAATGAGAGGTACTTGCACAAAGAAAATCTGAGGGGCTGTGTTTGATAAAAGACTATCTACTGGCAGTAGATCTTAGTCGACACATTCATGATCACTGTGCTAACATCTAGAATGTAAAACCGCTTAAAGGCAGACCAGGGCATGTTCAACAAAGCAAGATTTCTCAATTAGCCTGTTTTACGTATTTATTGGACAATCATGACTTTTAGCATAAGTAAGCCCAGCTAATTGAGAAATCTTGCTTTCCGGAACACTCCCTACGAAACGAAGAGGATCGCCAGCATCTGTATTCTGTGTATTTGAAGAGTTTTTTTTTTTTTTTTTTAAAAATGTCTGACTCATACTCAAAGCACCATTGAAAACCTCACTTATCAACTCTGCTTTTTGTGAAGCAAACCGGTATCACGAGACTCGCATGCTCTTAAATACCTGCGGAGCTCCATGGCCCTTCGAATGCGTTCCAGGCGTACCAGGCGTTCCCGCATGCGCTGCTCCTTCATCTTCTCGAAGGGCAGGATGTCCTTCTCCCCCTTGGCAGGGAAAAGCCGACCCTTGTCCATCTAGGAGGAGCAGAGTGGGATCCTCAGCAGGAGGACAAAGTGATCCATGAAACCCAGAAGGGAGAAACGTAACTTCAACCAACCTCTTCTGGAGGAATGAACCATCTGGGTCGACGAGGCATCATGTTTGGAAAACCTGGCTGTAGAAAAGTAGAAGAAAGAGAGGCTTCAGTCTGAACCAGGCAGAAATGCCAACAAAGAGGAGGGCAGGGGGACTCTGGGATTAAAAACTGATCTGGTACCTTGTCAGACCTTCCCCTCCGAAAAGGGGGCCTGGTTTTGTTGTTTGCAGGTTCTGCTTTGGTCTGATCAATCACTACCATTTTCCCTGGACTCTTCAGCCCTAGAACAGAGTGCAAAAATGTGCCCACATTAACATTTCAAGCGAGTAATATTTACTCTTAAAAATCTACACACACACACACACACACACACACACACACACACACACACACACACACACATTCCTATCATTTCGGAATTTCTAGGGGCGTAATCCTAATCCGAACTACGATAACCCTAACCCCTACCCAGCCCAAACCTTAGCCATAAGTAACTTAAAATTCATGCCATGATGTGGTAAACACACACACTTACGTCCATGTTTCTTTTCATCTTTCTTAGAGGTGTCGGGAACAGAAGACATCAGTTCTGACTTTGAGCTTTTCGCCTCCTGTTTCTTGGATGCATCTTTCCCCTCCTTTTCAGATGGTTTCTCAGATTTCTTCTCCTCCTTTTTGGATGCTGGTGTCCTGAGATTGACAGCACACACAACACTGGTACGGCCTTTCCCCAGTCAGCATCCCACAAAACATCCACAAAGCAGCATCGCATCTCCTGACATACTTGCTTGTCATTTTCGTCCCAGTGGTTGTCCGTTTGTCGCTAGGCGTTTTGCTGAAGCTGGTCTTCTCTTCGCCTTCTTTTTTAGAAAACTCCCTTTTGAATGGGTCACTTTTAACCTAACAGTAGAACAGTCCACGTAAGACCACTAACCAAAGAAACGCAACGCCTAAAGAATTTATGTTCTAGGACTTAATAAAATTGGGAAGTCTGAGGTTCTGGAACTCCAGACTACATAAGAACTTCTGTGCCACGTTACCCTGTCAACTGAGATCTGCTGTCCGTGGAGTTCGGTGCGGTCAATGTGGGAGATGCAGCGGGCCACCTCTGCGCTGGAGGACATTGTCACTAAACCGTAACATTTTGCTCCTGGACTGCGTGCATTGGTTACCACTTTAGCACTGAACACCTGCAACGTTACATTACAATGTAACAGTCACGCTACACGCCGAGAGACCACATTTAACACAGCCCGGTATCGCACGTTACGTCAGCTTGTGACAAGCAAACTGATCTTTATCCGAGCAATAATCTACCTTTCCGTATTTGCCAAACAGATTCTTCAGGTCAGCTGCTTTGGTGTTAGAGGACAAGCCGCTCACCCAAAGGTTGCGTGTCGAGCTGCTTCCGCTGCTGCTCGTACCTCCTGAAACAATGCGGTGTTTACAGCGCAGGCACTCATGCAAACAGGCATGCACACTGCATAACATGGAGCCAACTACTTCAGACATACTAGAAACGTAATCCAAAACATTAAGTAAGGAATGCAGCTCCTTCAGGAAGGAGGTCAAAATTAAAAGCAAACATTGTTTGCGATTTTCCAGTTTAGTTTTGACTTCTTTTGTAATTTGGTGCTATCTGGTTAGCATATCATGCAACTGCTGTTTTAACAAGCTGAGGGTGCTGGGTTGGTCCATTTGTGCTTTGGCCATTTAATTTTGGTTTCTGAATCAAGTTTGACTAAAAGACACTGGATATTCTTAATCCACACAACAATCTGCAGGTGACCATTTGCTACAGTCCTCAGATGTTACCACATAGATACAATATGCTTTGCTACGATGAGTCTGCAGGAAAAAGACCCTTCATGTTTTCTTTCAAAAGGAAGGATTTTATACCCAAGGGCTCAACACTATTACACTGCAGGGAAGGACTTCTACCTTGTTCATCCAAACATCCAAATCTCCTTTTGCATTTTATAAAGCCAGCAATTTCATTTGAATATTCAGTAACATATGGCAGCAAATACATTTCATTCAAATAAGCATGGGAATTGTTTTGCGGCATAGAGCCAAATTTCAATTAAGCGATACATGCCATCGTTCAACCCAAAAACACAAGAAATGATGAAATCAGCTGTAACAAGTATTCACAACATTCCAGACAGCAGCCTAAATCTTGGCTCCAAAAATACACAGTTAAATTCCCATGTGCTGTTAAGGAACTCAGCAGCTGCTTGATCCTCCCCAACACATGATGTCACTCTAATGAATCGCCTAAGAGATCCCAGTTCTGGCTCATATTCTTGGTTCGAACCGATTCACATCTGGTTCTGTTGAATATTTAGAATTGGCTTGACATTTGATTCGGCTATAAAAATTGCAGCCAACATCTGGGCCACATGGTCCAGAAAAACTACTGCATGTTGCATCCCTCCATCAGGGTTTGCTAATAAGATGAGACAAACCCCATGGGCTAAACTGGGCAGCCCTTTTCCTGCTTTATCTTAAAAAACAAACACTAAATGACTAATCAGACAAATGCTTAACCAACAAAAATGTGCCCATTTGAAAATTACAGTACATCAGGAAAATGAAAGCATATGCCAAAGCATATATGGACCTACGCAAAATATTTTAAAACTTCTGGAAACGCAGGACACATTTAAGAGCATCTAGGACCATGGTATTAAGCACAGGTGAATGAAGCAATTACTTTTTCCCTGCCAATGACGTCTAGGATGCAAGATGAAGGGCTTACCTTTCTCGTCCTTTGTCATCTTTCCATCTTTGTCCTTTGAAGAACTACAATGCAAACATTTCAATAACAGAAAAAAAAACTGAGTACCAGTGCATGACATAACCTGTGCAAAATGACAAAGGGATCAGAGCCATTTTGATTATAACACACATTTAAAAACGGGGGGGGAACGAAAAAAAAAATAAAAAATCAAAATCGTCAACAGGCAAGGCTTGCACTTGGACAAAACTCCCATAATGGCTTCTTTCATTGCTTTTCCACGGATGAGGGGGTCAGGTTTTCAGCCAATTTATTCCCTGGACAAATGAAATCCTCAGGAGTGGGCCCAACTTCTCTGCAAATCATCTCATACGACTCTGACAAAACCTCTGACATCAATGGGACTATTTTTTTAGAACCCTTAAGTGGGAACTGGAAAAGGCAATAAACGTGCTGGAAATGCAGAAGTAAACAGCCGTGTCATCTCCTGGTTTACGCCATAAGTAACTCAACTTCAAAAAGCAACAAATAAAAATCAAACGGCAGGATTAGGTACATCAATGAACATCTCTTTAAAAAAAAAAAAAAAAAAAAAATCTTGAGGCTACCCACAATGCTGTGTTCTTAGTGAGAGCTGGAACTTGGCAGTAGTACCTTAAAGAACTGACATAGAAAGACAAACCTCTTTGCTTGACCTGTTGCCCCAGTAGACGAGGGGCCTTTCTTCACATAATCCTTCTCTTTGTCTCCCATATCAGCTTTCTTCGAGGTCTCTCTGCTTTCCTTCTTGGTAGCATCAGCCTTCAGTCCGTCATCTTTCTTACCATCTTTGTGGCCGTCTTTAGCTTCCGCCTTCATGTCTTCCTCCGGGCTCGTCTGGGCAGAGGCCTCAGGCTCATCACAGCCCTTGTCTGCCTCCGAATCTGGAAGTTTCACATGTTTACCTGTGTCCAGGAGGTCATCGCCATCCACATCTAACGTGATGGCATCTTCTGCCTGGATTGTGACGGATATGTTATCGTCCTCGACTTCTTTAGCGCAGGCGGCGGCTTCGTGTTCGATCTCCGCCGCTTGTTCAGCCTCTGCGAGGCCATCTTCACAGGCGTGATGTTTAGAATTTTCGCGAGTACCATCATCTGTATCAGTTACATCTGAGGGATTTAACAAGGATAAAACATGGCAAAAAAAACACATTTGTTTAACATACACAATACGGTGCTAAGGAACCTAGAGAAAGTAGAATAGAAAGAGTTTAGCATTAGCGCTCACTGAAGGTCAGAAAACCACACAGGGGTACACAAAACACACATTCCTCATTGAGAAAAAAATGGTGCGATTCAATAAATCTTCAAGCCACTTTAACCACCAACACTCTCACAGTCCTTACAGTCATGTAAGAGTGATCCTCGTATTCTGGGACGTTCCGATCCTTCACAGATCATCCATGTTCTTCAGTTTGGAAAGACATCTAGGACAGGGTGAAGGAGAATACGGACTCCAGACTTGGGGGTTTGAGCCTTGTGTCCCGAGTCCAGAGCAACGGAGAAAAAAAACAGTAAAGCCAGATTCCATTTCCATGTCTGACTGACTGGTCCTCATGAGAGCTGAGATCAAAACAACCTCCCTCTTATGTCCAACAGAGGGTGTGTGAAACCAGCAAGAAAAAAAGCAGTGAGATCTTCAGTCATTCAAACCTGTCCACTGCACATCTTGACACCTTGCTGGCTCATGTCCATAAGGCAGAGTGCAGCCGGAGCTGAACGTGTCCCATCCTGGGTTTACGCTGGCCACCACGCGTGTCCTCTTATGGCGCATGCATCTGTCACAGCAGACTGATAACCAGAACAAGGCCCAGTGGGTAAGCAGCTCTAGTGCTCATCTTGACAGTCATCAAACATTGGCACCGGCAATATCTTCATTTCCCAGAGAGGGGGGTGGGGAGAGAGCATGCAACTTGCTTGAAGCCCCTGGGATTCCCATGCATGACGTGCTATTCTGATGAGGCAGTTGATCCCCGCCATCCTTTGACAAATGGAAGGAACCTTCGCACAGATCTCCTCAAGGTGGGCGTGGGGAGGGGGGCGGGACCAAAAATTCCAATGCGTGCTAGGGTCCAGTCCACTTCCTCCATGTGAATGACAGCCGTCTAAGTGAGGCCCTACACACTGCCCGTTTTTTTGGAAAGGTAATGTCCAGGCTGATAGCCAGTGACAATGGCATTGAAAGGGAAGCGCAATGACCTTCAAATGAAGAACATTACCTGTTAAACCCAAAGATGTTAACACTCCAGCAGTAGGCGAGAACAAACATACCTTTTTCAAGATCCTCTTCTTCAGCCTCCTGCATAAAAAAAAAAGAAATCTGTCAGTGTGTAGGCCGTGTGAATGTTAACAGCTAAAATTAGCAAAATACTTCCCGGAGTACAGTATGTAGTAGGAGTTTTATCAGCCCGCGAAAAAGATTACAGAATAATACAGAAAATGAAAACAAATACTATAGTGTGAACCTATGAAGAAAACTAAAGGCCCTCATTACAATTAAACAAAAGAGCACGAATGAAACATATGACTTATGCTTACTCTGAAGCAATCAAGCAGATTTTACGGAACAGTCAAATATAATTATTCATATCAATTTGTATTTTTATTTTCTATATTTAGTGCTAAATGAACTAGTAGTTTCATGTTTGAAAGGCATCCTTCAAAATTCAGAAAACTAGCCAATAATTCCTACCTTTGAAAAAGAATCTTCTTCCATTGTGTTGTCAGTGTCTGAATCCAGCCTCTTTCCTATACAAATAGTGACAAATTAGGTTGTCTAGATTCTGGCAGTCATGACAAGATGATTACAGAATTTTGACAGTTAAAGGTCTCAATCACTAATTTAACTTTACCTTTAGATTTGGCATTCTTCCTAGTGGGTGTGTCCACCGACAGGGGAATTTCGATGTTGTCTGGGTCGCCGCCTTCCTCCTCTATGGCCTGAAACGGGCGCCCATTTCAAGTTCACTCATGACACATAAGGCCTTTCACAGCATAAATTAATCCTGTTCACCAGCTGGAGCTACCAGATAAACCATTCAATACATCTCCAAATGATTTCAATGTCAAGACCAAACGGAACCAGATTACTTCAAGCAAATCAAACTACAAACTATCCTTTTAAGACATCAAAACAATTTCACCCTGCAGTATAATACGCAGGTAATCGATCTAAACGACGGTACGCAGCAAGGTGCCGTCTTCAAAGCTTAGCCAGCAAAGCGCCCCCGATATAACCATCGTCATTCATAATTACTCAGTAACCAATTAGCGATACCTCATTCTTGTTTTATTCCATACTACCGCATATCTCTCATTTAAACTACGTTGAGATTTACTGGGAGTAAAAAGTCGCGACAGTTGTAAATAGCAGCTAGCCGAAATACAAGGCTGCCATCATAATGGATTTGGGGCTGCGTGTTCACTGGATAGTTATCCAGGTTTAATAGAAATAAAATGTATATATCCATAACATTTTCACTTCCAACCTAATACAAAAGTAATTAGCATAATTAATAAGATTGCAGGCCCAATTACGCGCTATAGAAAAATTAATAGCTAACAATATATTAGCCAGAGGCCTAGCAAATCGATATGTACCTGGCCAGCCAAGCTAAAGACGGCTAATTTAGCAATAGGATTACACACGTAATTCACTTCAGTGTTAAAGGAAATGCGTACATACCTGTTTTAGTCGAGCGATTAGAACATTTTTTACTCCTGTGACATCTAAACTTCTTCGTTTAAGTTCGGTTTTTAGATCTATAACTCGTAAATCTGTTATTTTCTTAGTCTCCGTAGAAATAGCAGTAGACGCCATTTTGGCGAGAGAAAACAAGAACTCTGCGATCTCCAGGAGCGTTAATGGTACTTCGCAATGTCCCGGATGTAGCAAGGCGTGTGCGTGATGACGCAGGGTATGTGTGCTTGTTTATGATGTAGTTGTGCTCTTCTGTCCTTCACGACTGTTTTAAATTCATCCAAATTATTAACCTTTAACCAATACGCCATGAACTTGTCTAGTGTGACTTGCGGTGTATGTCGTAGTTGTTTGTTACTTTGCTACCTACTGTATTTGCCCATCACTGTAAGTGGCGTCTGATTCTGCCAAGAATTAATCTTCACCTTTTACGACTAATTTTGCGATAGTATAAGGTGGTTTTCGACTTTTCCATCGTTTAGTTTATTGCCATCGCATTAATCTGTTTATGCAGCCATGTATTTTACTGTTAAAATGTGGTTAATTTACGTAAAGATACCTTTAAATAATCTACATAGCCATGCCGCACTAAATGGTTTGAGCTAGATACGTCTGGATAATTCTTTAGATGCTTTATGGACTATATGAAGTGATTGTTAATTTGTTTATTTAATACATTTATTTAATAATTCTCTTTTCAGTATAAACAATATTTCTACAGAATGTTTTGCTTTCTATCTGTCTTTCCTTCGTATTTTATTGTTATGATGATTGAATTCATTCATCCAGCTGCTGGTCTATTTTATCTTCAACTTTTCCAAACGTGATGGTCTTCTCCAATACAGTCGATCTTTTCATCATGTTCCCTAAATAAGATCAGACCTGACTTGATCAAGAATCCAGTTGTCTTTCTTGTGATGTGTGGTGATTTTAAAAGGTTTCTTTAACACCAAAGTTCAAAGGTGTCTTAATGATTCAAGTATTGATTGAGATTCAAGTAAACCACGTGAGTACAAGCACGCCTCGCAACGAACTTAATTAATAATGAATTTATGAATAAAAATATATATCTAAACTAAATTAATTAAACGCTCAAACATACACAGCAGAGGATAACATGGAAGAAAGTCTGAGTGCTAGAACATATAGCCGACGGACGGATGGATAGTCACTTATCTTCTTGATTTACTAAAGTGTGTTTAGATCTAGATTAAATTAGAATTAAACACATTATAGACTGTAACACTATACATATAAGACCAGCAATAAACGGTGAATATAATTATAATTGCATGTATACTAAATAATCACAACGTTTATGCTTCATGTACTTAAAATTCTTCACGACGTAACTTTAATTATGTCCACTAGTGGGCATCCTATATTAGGCGAGTCATCAAGCTAGGGTCAGCGACAGTCGTCAACTCATTGAAACCGTCGCAAACTGTCGCAAAGCTGTTCCTCTCAGCAGGCTCAGGGGATTTTTCAGAAAACAAATCGGGTTGAACGCGAGCGGAGGCTGAAGCTGCCCGGGTAAACAACAGCGAACGCCTCGAAGAGGCAGGAATGGGGACTTCATTGCGGGCCCGGATGGAAAACGAAGAGGAATTCCCACCTTTCGTGAAGAAAAAATAGATTAAGCCATTGCCTTTGTGATTCGGCCATAGGACTGTTGGCGTAGTTTGCTGTTAAAGAGAAAGAATAGATAATTACATAGGAGAAAGCCCGATGTCGTTCACCTTTTTGTTAGTGGTTCAATTAAATCGGGCCTCTGGATTCGTGTTGTCAGCTTCGCAGCCCGTTTGCTGACGGTCCTTACCGCATTTCGCCTCTTTTATGGTCAGCTAGCCTGCTAGCCAGCTAGTTGTTTATTCCGGAGAAGGATACTGTTGTGTCAAGTTTATCTAATACGGGTGAGTAAGTTTTACGATCCATATTGCCTTTACTCCTCTCCCTTTAGCAGTATGGTTAGTGGGTAGTTAGGCGGGCGTCGTGTGAGACCCCGGGCTGCTGCTTTCGGTCTTGGCTCCTTACTTTTAGTCAGGGAGACGGTGAAGCTGGTGCAACCGGGCAGCTAGTTAGCTAACGACATCTTTCCTAGATCCAGCTGGATTTCTACACCTAGTTCAGATTAACTAGGTAACCTAACGATATCATTCGTCTAATTATTATATATGTTTGTAAATATGGACGTAATCCTCTGAGATGTCCATCTCGGCGTCATCGAAACACCGGAGCCACGCAAACGTTAACTAGCTTTTTATTTAATAACCAGCCAGTAAGAAAATATGCCAAATCGTTGGAGCCGACCGAGGAGTTTTCGGTTTTGATTTATTTAATACTGTGATTAATACGCTGTACTTTATACAGATTGTGTCCGGTTTCGCTAGAACCCCGACTATGCTGACTAACCGGCTTGGTATCCATTGATTTATTGTTTATTGAATTATTAACTCCTAATATGTGTGCCTTACAGTTAATCGCATATGGATTTCATAAAATTGGGGACATATACCTGTTTCACTTCTGAAAAGATCTTTGCTTGATAGTCTAAAAACATTTCATCTGCTTTTAACGTAACGACGATTACCAGTTTTCATGGTATGAGTTAGAATGAAGTTAACTAGTGGTTCATGTATGTAGTCATTAAGGCTTTACATCCTGCCGACTGATAGATCTTATCTTATTTTGGATAGTCAATACCCAGGTCATTTTACCAGACAAAAATACATTGGGTAGCGATAACAAATGCAAGGTTAAAAACGAATGTACAGTTCAGATAATGTTAGTGTGGGTTAAAACGCAACCATCGACCAGTCGTTTTTTAGCGTCCACAGAAAGGTTTACGTTATAAGTGTGGATACTACGGACTGAAGGGGATACTGCAAAGATTGATGTTGGTCTCTAGTTTGGCATTCGGGGGTAGTTTAATAGCTTTGCGTCTGAAGTGCAGGCGACTGAGTGTAGGAGGGTACAACTTAGGTATGCGGAACTGTGATCGGCAAACGCAAAATCGTACTTTGAAATATTCATCTATGAAAATGAGTAAGAGGCCTTTTCAGATCTGAAAAATGGGAGCCTTCTTTACATAAAGCTAAGAATGAGATTCGTTTCCCTCTGGTACACTGGAGGAGTCTCATATACTTACACTCGCATGAAATAGGACCACATTCCAAAATTCATGCTAAGTTATTTGATATTTAAACAAGTTAAACGCTGGAATGATCTGCTCTTCTTGGTAACATTTTTAATACATGTACATTGAAAATAAACCTTGCACACTTTATAGTTGGAAAAGTAACATTGAAGAAACAATTTCACAATGGATATGGGGTCAAATACTGGTCTGAGTTTATATTTGTCTATAATATCAAGAATGTACTTAAGACGTCAGGATAATAATATGCTCTCCAGTAGGAGTTCTATAGATGCTATGTTTGGGGAGGAATCTGACAAATTACTAGTAAGCTAAAAAAGTAAACATTTTAAGTGCTTTTCACATCACAGAATGATGACCTTGCTCCCATAGACTACAAAACGTAAGAGCCAGAAATAGAATCTGTTGTGTATTCATACACATTCTCTGGTAACTATGGCAACCTCCAGCAACCCTAGAAATGCCACATTGGAGGATGGTGTCGCACAACTATAGAATAATAATAGAATTAACACAAAAGGTACAGTGTATTTTCTTATTTGTCTTCTCAGCAGTATTCTTTCTGCAGTGATGTTCATTACTCAGTTCCTAGTTCGGATTATAAACACTGGGATTGGTTTAACAGAAGGAAGCAAATCAGAGATGTTTCTGCGTCCTGCAAGACCGCGCTTTGCCATGAGTTTCTGTTTTTTGTTGGATTATGATAAGTTTTGTAGAGTGTAGTATCTAGTTTTCCTTGAAACAGGCGGTTAGCTGTGTTTCGTAACCTCCTCCTCAGTAATATGCGAGTGTTGTGCTCTAGCCTTTCCTGGCCTGTTTCATTTTGGGATTACCGTAACTTTGTCTCTTCCGGGTATTGGCATACACAATTGTGCTGTCATGGCTTCTTGGGGGGGGGGTCTTTTGTATCCTGTTGATGATAATTGGCTTTCCCTGGAGATTATATAATTTGGAGAAGATTATTTTTTTTATTATTGAGATCACATGAGTGTGGCCTCCATTATTCTCGCAAATGTTTGATTGGGGTTTTAATAGTAGGAATGATATAAGTTTTCTCAGTTCTATAACTGAGCTGTTTTGTTTATTATAAAGCATTTTGCCCCGCAAGCGGGCAGATGGGGGTGGGGCTGTCGTGTCCTCTCCTGGCGGGTGGTAATAAAATATTCCTTCTTATGAATCCTATTTCTTTTGTAATGGTTCCTGTAATTACTTTTTTAGAACAGCTTCACAATACTCGGTTGTGCTAAGTTGAAGTGATACATACTGTATCTAGTGAGCCTCTGACTCGTCTCTTCTGCGTGTGACTTTCGTTAGCATATGCTAAGTTGCCTGAATCGTGTTTGCCTCCCTGCTTCCTATCTTGTGTCAGAGGGGGAACAGCAGGCATATGCTTCAGCGTGTGCAATGTTTCCTCCTGAAGCTGCTTTGCTGCACTTAGGTTTCTGGTATTTTTTTTCCACTGAAGCTGCCTCTCCCGTGCACACAGGTTTTCCCTCTTGCTTCATGTGTTGCCGTATTCTGCCCCATGGGCACAGCAGATCATCAGGGTTTCACACTGAGAGGATTGTTTCCCCTGAGGACTGTGCACCAGGACTGTAGTTCCGCGGCGGCATCACCTCTGTTATTCCCGAGAGGATCTGCCACAAACTGCACCCGCTGCTCCCAGGACTCGCCCTCTCCCTAATGCTCTGCCTCGGCCATCCCGTCCCGTTCCTCTGGAGCTGTGGAGGGCTCTCGGAGCCGCTGTGAGATGGAGGATTTCCTGCCTGTGCTCTTTCCTTTTCTGTCTGATAAGGGAACTATTCAGGCCTTAACTTTTTGGTGTTAAGATCATTTTGTTGCTGATTTATCATCATGATTCAGGGCTGAGTCAAAGCTGGATGGCGTGTGCACGTCAGCCATGAAAAGGTGAACATCTTAATCTGTGAGTGTGTGTGTGTGTGTGTGAGTAGCTCTTGATGTGAGTTTGAGAGCTCTTTGCTTTTTTTTTTCAATTTGGGAACCTGTTGGGCAAGTTCCCCCTGTAACATCTTGCATCCGTAAAGATATTAGCTTCTCATTCTGTGAATGTGTAGTATTCTTTAGCACTGGAGTTAAGCAGGCACTGTTATTTCCCCAGTTCTAGATTTTTCTTTAAAGCCAGGCTATTACACGCAGTCCCAGAAGAACCATGAAAGCACTGGCTTATCACTGGTAGGCCTGAGTGAAAATGGAGGGGGGGATTAGTTGTATGAAATAGATTTAGATTTGATTTGCATTCATAATGTAAGAACAGAGGAATTATATGGGAGTAGAGTCTGTATGGGTTGACTTAATTAGAGCTGCCTTCATGATATTACAGATGGGGGAAGGGGGAGAAGCTAAATGAAATTGAAATAATGCTGCTTCAATCACATGGTTTTATTTATAATCACTTGGCTTTGGATTGTAGATGCTATCTTTGGGCATATGCTGTGTTCTTTGCCAGTGAGCTTTTCAAGCTTTCAGAATTAGCACTTGTTAATAGCACACTGAGACTATCGGCTAATGGGTAGCAGCGTCTCCTCGCACCTCAAGGGCAGGGGGTTCATCTCCCCCCAGGTCTCAAAATTTAACGTTCTGGTTTGTGTTGGTGTCCTGCGACGTGCCGTGCCTTGTGGCCTCTGCTTGCTGTGAGAGGGTCAAGGCCCCCTGTGACTCAGTACTGGGTGTTGAATTGTTGTAGCAGGGTATTAATTCCAGGAATGGTTAAGCTTTGTCCTTGTGTCTGTACAGATCCGCACGCTTTGTCCTACTCGTTCACTCATGTGGTGCTGTGATATGCTGACTACATGTATATACATAATGTGTTTATACATACATACATGCACGGAGACACAACTATAGACACCTGCCCATTACACTCACAGGATCTTTTATGACACCCCATTCTAAATCCATAGGCATCAAAATGGAGTTGGCCCCCCTTTTGGTGCTATAACAGCTGCCGCTATTCTGGGAAGGCGCTCCACAAGATTTTGGAGTGTGTCTGGGATTTTTTGCCCATTCATCCAGAAGGGCATTTGTGGGGTCAGGCACTGATGTTGGACATGACGCGTGATTCGATTCATCACTCTACAGAACACGTATCCACTGTTCCAGAGTCCGGTTTGCAGTGTGCTTTGCGCCACTCCGACGCTTAGCTTTGCGCTTGGTGGTGTGAGGCTTGCATGCAGCTGCTCAGCCATGGAAGCCCATTCCATGAAGCTCCCGGCTCATGGTTGTTATGCTGGAGTTAATGTCAGAGGAAGCTTGGAACTCTGCGGTTATAGCGTCTACAGGATGTTGGCGACTTTTACGCACTATGCGACTCAGCACTTGGCAACCCTCCTGTGTTACTGTACGCGTTCTGCCACTTCATGGCTGAGTTCCTGTTGTTCCTAAACGCTTCCACTTTGCAAACATACCACTTACAGTTAGCTGCAGAAAAGCTAACAGGGAAGATATTTCACCAACTGACTTATTGCAAGGGTGGCGTCCTATGTCATTGCCACACATGAATTCACTGAGTTCTTCAGAACAACCCATTCTTTCACAAATGTTTGTAATGACTGCATGCCTCGGGGATCAATTTTTATACACCTGTGGCAAATGGTCTGAATGTAAGACCTGAATTCAATGATTAATCCCTGAACCTTCCAATCTTCAGCATGGTGTCTTCACACACTGTCCCCGTGAACATATTTCGGTTTGTGGACACATGTCTTTTCATTTAATTTTAAATATAGTATTCTAGTTTTTTTTTCTTTTAAGACTAAAAATACTAGGGAACATTAACTGAGGTAGTCTAAATAGATATGCATGGGTTTAGGTATGTGCACCAGGTTGCCTTTGGTTTGCATACCTAGAAATGTCACCGTTTTGGCTGTCACTTTCGTATTTTCAATTGGGTAATATAACTGTTGCTGAAACTCTTTCACTGGCAAATAATTTCCTTTTTAGCCCTTGTAGTAAGTGATGATCAGATGATCTAGAACGATCTGAGCCGATCTCACAGGACTTGGAAATGGTGACTCATCTAGGCACGATTCTAATACTGCAAGTCGAAGGCGGCTTTTCCGGGCGGGAGCGGCGGCTCTGGGCTGTCAGTCGGTTGTCAGTGTGTGGGCACGCGTGCCTGTGTGCGAACGTGGGAACCGGCGTGCCTTTTTAAGTAGATGGCTACTTTCGTAATTCGAAAGACTCACATTCCTGGGCCTTGAGGTGACTCGCCGGTTCCCCCTCCCCCCGCTCTTTTAGCGACGGCGGTTGGGATGCTCCAGGGTGGGCGTTGCTGTTTGTTCGGGGCCCTGGGGTTGAGTGTTAGGAGCTGCTGTGTGTATAGTGTGGGGGTGGCACTGGGAAGAGGGAAACACCTCATCCCTGCAGCCCCCTCCCTCGCACTATCGCCTGGAATGTGCCATTAGCCCAGAGATGTTAATGTGCGTGTCAGCGTGCAGCTGCCGGCCTGATGGTTTTTTTGCATGTAGACTCAGGCCTGAGGTGCGAAATCTACATTCTTGCAATTTCAGACCTTGTGAAGCTGGATGAAAGTTTCAGGTCCTGTTTGAGCTGCGTTTAGTCATCTTTTAAAATCGCGCGTTCTCCGTTTCCGTGGCGGTTTCCATGAACAGATTCTGAGGAGAGGTGCGTTACACGGGGGAGTCGGCGTGGTGCTTGAGGATGTCGATGTGCAACTCGCCGTGTCCCGTTAGCACGGTCACCTCACACCTCTGGTGAGCAGGGCGTGAGTCTCCACCCCAGCTCCTCGTGTGTGGGATTTGTATGTCCTCCCTGTGTTGTGGGATTTCCTTCGACGTCCCCCCCTGCAATCCAAAAACATGCCAAGGTGTGTGTGCCCCCTGCGATGGGCTGGCGCCACATCCTGGGTTGTTTTCTGCCTTGTGCCCAATGCGTCCAGGATAGGCTCTGAACCGTCCACAACCCTGCATCGAACAAGCCAGTATGGAAGGTGGATCCATGGATGGATGTTTGAATGGGAAGTTATCGTGGCACTTTGGCTGGAAGCATCCTGTCAAGCCAACAGTTATACTCGGCCTGCTTGTTCCCTTCCTGTTTTCTAATGTTCTGTTCCACCACTAGCGCGTTTGATTTGAGGAATTGTTCATGAACGGGCTTTGAAATATACACAAATGTGCGACGGCTGAGGGCCCAGATCGGGTTTTGGGAAGCTGCTGAGATGAGCAACTGAAGCCTGTGGCTGTAGTGACTTGTTTTCCCCTACTGTCATTTTTGCAGAGACCCCGAGTGTCTGAATGTCTTCATCTGCAGCTCCTCGGTGCTGTCTGTCTGCGTTTGTAATAACACTGTTTCCTTAACGTTAACGTCGTAAGTAAGAGCTGAAGGGCTGACCCCATTCTGTGCTGTGACCCCGTGACCTCTGTGTGCCGTTGGGGTGTTGGAAGGCAGACGCAGCCACCTCTTCCCTGGTAACCACTGAGATCTGGCTGACTAATTCATGTGCGAGTCGCATGTCTCTGGTCGTAGAATTTCCACTGCTTTGGGGGGAAAACCCCTGAATGTGAATCGTGGGCCATTCTGTCTCGGTGTGTAGTCAGCGCCTGGCTGCCACTTCTCAGGGCAGCTCGCCGGCTCCCTCTGCAGCTCAGTGTGTGACAGGGTCTCAACCTGTCAGCCGCTTTGCTTAATTTTTATAACGGTATTCTTTTTTTTTTTTTCTTGTGGTGGCTTGACTTGGGTTATAAATCATGTCCTCAATCAGGTTGCCCCCGAACAACCTGGAGTGAAATCAGAGTGCTAAAATAGTGGCCTGTATCAGATTTGCTGTGGGAGTAAAGACAGGGTCGTCTGAGTTTGTCATTAGTTCCAGCAGACCTGGGCAGCACTGCCTGCTTCCTCGTTTAGCCACATTCTATTGTAACTACTTCGGTTGCTGTTCTCCAGGCTGACAGTCAGAATACAATGATCTTTGTATTTCCAAGCTATGCTGTTTAATGTTCAGCATTAAAAGTAGGTCTGGTGATTTGACCTTTGGAAAAAGGGGAAGAAGAGAAACTGCATTTTAGCCCCATGTAAAATATGACAATGGGATTGTAAATCTGCATGAAATTACTAAAGATGAATCACTTCAGGTCCATATTGCTCATGCTGTTCTTTCACCGCACCAGTCAATGTGACACTTCTTCCTAATTAAAACTCTGTCTTCTATAAATAATTACATTACATGTATATAGCACATGTTATGGTGTGTGTGTGTGTGTGTGTGTGTGTAATAATGTGACAATGAATGTTCGGTGGTTATTTTGCTCTCTTGCTCATGTTTCCTGCACTATGAGGACATGTTAACACACTGCAGCATGCACTTCAGAGTCAAGCTGTTTGTATATAACAGGAGGAAATGCTTGCCAGCTTTGTGCCACAGTGACCTTAAAATACTTCTTATTGTGAAATTTTAGCTCATGGTGGTCAGTGATGGCCAGCTGCTCTCGCTGTCCGTGCTGGAGCAGAGGCAGCCTGTTTGTCCTCCTCAGTCAACCTTATAAATGTGTTTCATCACGGTAAGTTTGGAGCGATTCCCATGGCCGTGGCAGTGTGGCCTGTGCTCTCCTTATGGACTTCTGGCTGCCTGCGACTCGACGTGCAGCAGTCCTGTGTGGTAGCTCTTCTGTTTTGAGAGGAAAGATAATTTACATGTGGTGGTGAAGGTTGTGTCTGCCCACAGCATGAGCTATGTTATCAGTGAGGACTGTTTTGAGCCAGAACCTCAAAATATGTGTAGTTATGATGA
The DNA here is from genome assembly GCA_026779585.1 of Mormyrus proboscirostris. NCBI lineage: Eukaryota > Metazoa > Chordata > Actinopteri > Osteoglossiformes > Mormyridae > Mormyrus > Mormyrus proboscirostris. Next base: position 8,918,684 of record JAODKF010000009.1, read on the forward strand.
CAGTTGTGCGAGATTGTCTCGTTTAAAATGGTCTGTGTCTAACTGCCGCTCTTCTCTTCTTCCCCCCCCCGCAGCCGTGGTGTGCTACCGGACCTCCGATGGGCCTTTAGGAGCCTGGGAATCCACCCCGAGTACCACGTCTTCAGGGAACTGGTGCCGCAATGAAAAGCGAGGTTCCGTCCAATGGCCCCCGCCGGCATGAGCACCTGAAGGGGGCGCTGGCTAACCCTGAGCCTGTCGAAGCCGCAAAGAGCTTTCCAGCCAGTGTGGAGATGGTGGCAAAAGTGGGCAGTGAGTTTTCCCCGCTGTGTGCAGAGAGCCGGCCTCGGCCTATGCGGGAGGTCAACGCGGGGAGCCGGAGAGACTCGGACAGGGGCCTCATTGGCCGCAGGAAGCGCCGGAGTCAGCAGGCGGGGCCCTCAGCCCGGGCCCTGAAGGACGGACCTCCCACAGACGTCTCCCGCCACCGGTCTGGGCTGCTGGAAGGCCACAGTGAGGATGAGCACATGGCAGAGTCATCCTTCAGTGATTGTGTGTCCTCACCATCCTCGAGCCTGCGCTTTGGGGATTCCGACACGCTCAGCTCGGAAGAGGAGGTGGAGCCTATGGTAGAGGGGGGCGGGACAGTTGCTGGGGGGGAGGAGTCGCAGCACAGATCCATTGTAGGTGCTGGGGGCGGGGCATCGGGGGGTGGGCCACGCTCCTCTCTGGGCCGGACTCGTAGCAGCCGGTTGAACAGGTGGGCACGCCCAGGGCTGGATGCTGTATTCCCCACGAAGAGGTCCCGGCCAAGCGTCCGGCGCCCCCTCCACCGAAAGCGGTTAGCGAAAGTGGGTGTGGCCCCAGCCTCGCGGACTCCAAGGCAGAAGGAGCGGCTGCTGCTGCAGCGCCGGCAGCGGGAGGTGATCGCCCGCAGGAAGTACGCCCTGCTGCACAGTAGCAGCAGCTCCACCGAGGAGCTGAGCCGCGATGACTCCTCCGCCACCTCCACCGAGGCTGAGGACGAGCTCTACGTCGACGTCAGCAGCAGCCAGCCCAGCAACACCGCCATGGCAACAGGTAACGGCACAGCCCTCGTGTGCGCCAGGGACCGTCTCTCCTCTCCCCAAAGCCGGCTCACGCAGATTAAAAACAATGCATTAGGCAAGAGTAAAGGTTAGTGTCAGAGCTATGAGACACGTGGAGAGTCAGCCTCCAGCACCTGACTCTCCACCCATGTGAATGGCTCCTTTGGGCTTCTGCCATGAATTATAGAGAGGATGGAGTTTCAGTGCCCCATGTGCCGAGGTGCTGTGTGAGGTGTTGAGATGGCTGCCACTCGCATGGTCTTCCTCACCTTGGTTTTGGTGATCAGCTTCACAACGGCGCAATGTTAGGACGCTGTGCCAGTGACTGGAAGGTCGCCGGTTGAAATCCTCGTGGTTGGCAGAGAGATTTTGCTGTTGAGCCCTTCGGCAGGCCTGTCCGGCTCACCCTGCTTTCTCAATCGTACCAGACCCCAATAAAAATTTGGAATGTAATTGGGAGACTTGCTTTTGGTGTCCAACATCATTGGATTGATTCATCAGCATAAAATGTTGGACATTGCGGTGTTACGTTCTAATATGTTAATTTCACTATGAAGGTGAGTCAGTTTTTATTTGTTTAACCATTCTGGCATTGGCCTGGCATTTCTTTCACTAGCCGAATCTCCAGCAGCCCCCTGAGTAGTGAACACACAGTGAAGAGCTCCCACCCCC
>JAODKF010000009.1:8954864-8965794 GCA_026779585.1 Mormyrus proboscirostris
CAATTAATCGATCATCGATCGATAAGATGAAACAACTATTGATTAATGAATTACTCGATAATTTGCATCCCTAGTCAGTACCTATGGCTGGGCTTCCCCCCTGTTTAAATGTTGAATTCAGTTTCCAGTACAGGTAGAAGGTTGGGGAGGGGGGTCCGCATGTCACCAACCTGTTGAGAAACTTCCGGAAGACCCTCCTGTAGGCGTAGCCAGCACGCCGCACCCGGATGTTTTCCTTCAGCCCAAGGTACTCCACCTGATGCTTGACTCTACAGTGAGATGAGACACAGGCACGTTCTCACACCAAACACACCAGGGCTTCCTGCACTCCCATATACGGGCAAGAGTGCCAGCGGACTTCTGGGGAAAACAACAGTCCTGAATGCTATCAAATGGGCAAGAAGCTGGACCCTGGCTTCCGCACAACAGGAAGGCTGTTGGCTGCCTGACAATACAGCACGGCAGGTCAGCGGGCTGAGCATTCAGCCGCGGGTTTGTGTCAAGCGGAGGAAGGAGGTGGACAAAGGCAGAACACTCAAACGCCTTCCTCCACGGGGGCCACGGTCCACGTCACCCTGCACACCGGCCCCGTTGTGGGCGCAGGGTGTGTTAATGAGGAAACGTGAGTGCAAAGCAAAATACAAATTAGTACCTATAAGCGGCGTGTGGAGGTTTATTATACAGAAATAGCTTTAAAGAAAACACGGGAAAGCCTGAAGACGAGCAAAGAAAAGGCAGATTACAGAGTGCTGGCGGTGAGAACATCTGTTTAAAAATTCAGGTTTGCGTGCCTTGCATGGGATTATGGGAAATAAGTGGACATCTTATGTTCGCAGCTGGGTGCTGTTAAAATAAAGAATTATTGCCTGTCTACCAGTGTAGCCAGCACTGAGCACCGCGTGTGTATGTATTTGTCCAGAGTCCGGTCATGGCCACAGACCACGTTTGTGTGTGTGTGTGTGTGTGTGATGATGTATTGTGTATTGTGTGTTTGTCTCACCTTCCCTCCTCCCAGTCCTTTGGCTTCTTAGTCTCGTTGGGCTTGATGCAGCGGATGTAGTGGGGGGTGCATTTCATCAGCGTGTTCACCAGGTCATTAGCTTGTTTCTGAGGGGAAAATGAAGGGAAGCTGAGTCACAGCTGATTGAAGCACAATGAGTCATAGTCATTAGACAAAGCATCCTTAAGCAGATTCAGATTACATCTGCAGTGAATCTCAATGCCAGCATTAGCACTGATCATCACATTGCACCTGTCAGCACTTATGAATATGCTTTCCAAGACGAATCAACAGAGCTATTTAAAAGTTAACAATGAACATCACTGAAAAACATTCAAGGAAGTACTGAGGGGCTCAGGCATAATGATCTGATCAGGCAGACAGGCGGACCTCCCTCTCCCCACACGAGTCCGTTACACCCAGGCTGACCTTGATCTTGCTCCCCGCCGTGGTGGGTCGACCCTTCTTGTCCTGGGTCAGGTTTTCGGGGAAGAGGGCTCGGATGAAGCGTCTTATGAAACAAAACAGGGAGGGACAGAGCTGGTTGGCGACATGAACTCGGAAACTGTAAGATGTGGCACAAAGAAATCGCAGTGTTATTCTCACTTTTCGTACTACAACATCTCTCCTAAGAAAAGACTTGACTGGATTATGGCATCCTTGCCGTCGACTCCTGGCCAAAGCTCGCATTTAGGATAACTGTGGATTTCAGCTGCCATCGGATCGAACTGAAACTTTCACATCATTGAGAAGCTCCCTTACATTCCCAGAGAAGTGTTTCCCACCGCAAAAACATCCGCAGGGACATAAAAATGTACCCATCCTTCCCCTTGTGCACTATTCCCTTTGTTCACGGTTGTCGTAAACCGAGACTAATTTCCAGCAGCATAATGCCCTTTAGACTACACACAGTGGATGTAACAGCATGCTGATTCTTCCAGGGATTTAAAATAGAAACTCCGTAATTTAAAAACAGAACAGGCTTAAAAAATATAACTTTTGGTTAGAAAAATAAATAGAATACTAAAGCAACAGATGCTAACAAAAGATTTGTACAGATGTTTAAGTTTCCAGCAGTATATAAATAAGCATAAACAAAACAGATGCATATCTAAAGCTTAATAAATCAAATGGACGGATTTCCATGTAATGCCAGAAGGAGCATCCTGCTTGGGGATTATAGGAAATAAATGGGCAGCTTTGTCTGCATGCGGACAGCTGGGTGCAGGCCATGAAAATGAAGTAAGGCCTGCTGGGGGCGCCACCTCTCAGTAGTGTGTGTGTGGCTGCTTCTCGGAATAGGGTCAGAGGATAGCCCCCCCTCAAACGCCCATTACAAAGGCTGTGCGGCTGTTTGCACAGATGGGACCCTGCACACGGTGGGGGGCAAAAACCAGAGCGCCCACAAACGAATGCTGGCTGCTTCCTTATAAACAAAACAAACTAAACAACATGCTACTCTTCTGTGGCAACAAGACGATGCACACAGTCCATGACCTGCTTCATGCACAACATAATATCAGTCCTGATCCACCGGCTTAGAGGGCAACATATGAGAAAACATGAAAATCCACTATTTTGCTGTTTCCCAGAAGCGGGCTGTTTCTCGATGTGCGTACTTGATCAGAACTGTGTTCTCGCGTACCCGCTTTACGTCATCTACACTTCCAATACTCAAGAACAGAAGTATGGACGAGACAAATGCCACGATTCACTGCACCACAGGTACAGTCTTTGGGCTTTTGGTATCGAGTAACACTCGTGCTGCCTGGATTGTGACCTTCGGCCCGACGTTGACAGGCAGGCACCCGGGCGCCCCTCTGTGGCCGGTCCCTTACATTTCGCTGCTCTGCATCAGCTCGATGAGGTCTGTGAACAGCACGTCCCTGTTCCTCTCACAGAACCCATCCGAGTCATAGGACACCTGCGGGACAGAAGACCCCAGTCACTTATGAGAGAGTTCACATTATTTCTGCTGCTTGGATACAGCTACTCAGCCGACAGCTGAAGAGACATTTTTACAGCTAGATAACTGCTGAAAAGTAGAAAGGACTATGGTGCTTTTAGCTATGTGGCGTGTAGTGACTTAATGATTAACTTATGTGAATCTTTGACTTGAGCAGTACTTTGAGCTCAGAGGCAGAGAGATAAGGGTGGAGGTCTGGCTTCCATCACCTTCCCAGCGTAATGGTGGATGATGAAGCCCTGATTCCAGCTGTTGAAGTGCTCATGGGTGTTGACCTGCACCCGCAGCTTCTGCAGCAGAGTCTGATCTGCCCCCTCCCCCACCGCGTGCATGGTGGCGCACACGTCATCCAGGATGCTCATGATACCAGGGGGATTCTGGGAAAAAAAATCAAACAAAAACTACATATTTGCATGCAGACATCAGGCAGATGACAACAATGATCCCATTTAACCTCACCAGAACTGTTGAAAACTCCAGAACAAGTACACATGGCCTCAGAAACACTTGACTTAATTAGCAAGCGCCTGTAAAAATGGATTCCCATTTATCAGAAGCAATTGAAAAATTGAATTTAATCTATGCGAATGTATAAGTAGATCCAATGGGCACTAGTTGTCTTAGTGTATCAACAGATGGTAGAAAGTGTTATCAATTATAAACACACATTAGCCGCAAATGCTAATCCTGAGCCTTGCAGTTAATACAGGTCCAAAGCTCTGCATCAGATGTGCCGTTAGCTTGGTAAGGCTGCCAGGCCTCTCACTTTGCTCTCGATGAGGTCACACACGATCTTGTTGTTGAAGTATTCGATGGGAGTCCACCGGATGCCCTCCTGCACATATTCTTCCTGGAGGAGGCAGAGAGCACAGTCAGCCGCCGGCCCGCTGGCCTCGCTCACCCCGCAGGCTCAGACGGCCAGATTTATAAGCAGCTTGAGAAATGAGCCTGGCTGGAGGAAGGGCTTCGGCAGGCAGAGGTAGGTGAAGGGAGTGCCGGCAGAAAGCAAATATCTGCCGTTACCTGTTCGGCCTTCAGGGTTAGCTCGATGAAAATCTGCTGAAGTTTCTCGTTCACAAAGTTGATGCAGAACTGTTCAAAGCCATTTTTCTGCAAAGAAAGTATCAGGGAAGGGTAAAATAAAAACTATACACCGATATACTTTGTTATTTGTATTCTATGTAATGTGCATAACAAGCCCTAGCGCTAATTTCTGTCTGGATAAACAAAAATGTGTGTAAAGGTATGCATTAGTCTTGTGTTGCGACTGAATGAATGGCAGATGTTGATATTAGTAATATTTGTTTATATTTCTGTTCCAGCTTAAAACCAAATGATTCTAGAAATCAGGAATCTTTGTGGTCTCCTGAGCTGCCAGCAGCCTGACACAAAACGCATCCTGACTACCTGCATCGCAGACATCGACATGTTTTACATAACCACCATGTTTATTTGCAAATAACCAAGGAATTGACTGGGACGTGTTCCTGCTGACAGGTTGGACGAGGTGAGCAGGCAGGTTATGCTGTTAAGGATCTGAAACGTGGCAGGGCGGGATTGTAAACATAGCCTGTCCTGCATCCTGCTGAACCAGTCAGCTCACAGTTCTGGAATAGATTTCATTTCCGTATTCATGATGCGGATAGACTACGAGCCAGTGGGCGTCAGGGCAATCGCCAGGGGTTACACCGAGTGACCGCATGTGCGTGGTGATAGCCTACAGCCAGCAAAGCCCTGAGATGGTGAGAGCCACTCTCGCGGATCAGGCTGGGGCTCCCGTTACAGCTTATGCAGGATCAGCCGGGGTAGGAGGTTGGATGGTCAGCATAGGCATTTTTTGGGGTTTTTAGCCTTGGCATGATTTTAAAGCCATTGTAAAAGTTTCCTACAATTTCTTTGCTGTCATTCTGAGAAACATTTATGTCCATTTGAACCATGGAATCCTGCTCATCTGCCTCATAAAGTGTCATACTATACAACTACAATTTTAGTTATACATACAGATGCTGTTACTGACAAAGCTATAATTACACGGCTGCAAACACAAATACATATGCAATTATTCTCTTTATTTATTCCTCTGTGTCTCACTTTGGTCCATAAGATTGTTAAAACTGCTTTACAAATGAAGCTGGATTGGATTGGAATTACTAACAAAATACAATTACTTATATGGGTATAGTTGCTTACACGGTATAAATAGATGCAAATTAGCTTTTATTTCCTATGCCATTTGGCCCACAGTGACTCCAGTGACCCTGATAAGAGGCCTGTGTCATGCGGTATTCTGTGTCCAGAGGCTCCCTCCCAAACCATAAGCAGTCAGGTTTTACTAGCACACCAGTCGCTGGTAAATCCCATTATAGTTTCGAAAGGGGTTCACATCTCCCACGGACAATAACAAAGCAGACTGGCTGTGCATCAGTGCCCATGATCTTTGCATACATTTCTACTGTCACACATCATTAACTTTTATCATCTGAACTCACTCTTTACAGACATATTCCTGTGTCAGCTCATGGACCCAATGAAATCAAACGTGCGACTAAAAGAAGGGATATGACCATTGAATCCTCCTAGCAAACAGATTACTGGATCAGTACAGGTCGACCGCAACCATGGTGAACCAATTAGGTATTAGGAACCGAAATCTGGTGTATAATCTTGTTAGGCAGTTCGAAAAGGGGAAGTTTCCTGACTGGGGTGTGTTTGTTTTTGCTTTAATCATCACTCAGCTTCAGGTCTGACAAATACGTAGATAAAAAGATACGTTTGTAGGGAAACAGGCCTGACAGTGCTTACCTGGAAAATTTCAAACCCATAAATATCCAGCACACCGATGTTCAGCTCCTGGTGGTCTTTCACCATGGACTTGTTGATGGACTGAAAAAAAGGCAACAGTATGGTCAGGTGGTCCAGAGCTGCTGCCGTCTCTGCATGGGTGGGCATGGGGTCCGTGTCCCCAGTGCTCAGGTTCTCTGCTGATGGTTACCTCCACCAGCCAGTCAAAGACGCGGGCGTGCAGGGCTTTGGACAGTGCGTCACGCGTGTAGCACGCCTGCTCCACATTCAGCGTCACATCAATGGACTCGGACTTGCCGCCCCACTTGCTGTCCATCTTGCGACTAGTCAGCTTCTCCTTGAGCCGATCCTGGTTGATGCCCAGCAGAAAGGCGGGAAAGGCCAGGACTAGCGGGTGGAGAGATCAGGAGATCCTTAGAAACCACATCCTTCTGAGATGAACGCCTAGCTTCTCCACACTCAGGTATGATGCATTTGTAACACGGCATTCCGGTCACCCTAGAGCATTTGTCAGGGAGCACCAGCCATGAGGCAGGGGAACACCTTGGAGGGAACGGCATCATCACAGGACACGTGCTTACACACCAATTTTGACCAATTTTGAGACACCAATTGAGCTGGCTTTTGTAATTCCTGAATATCATCATCAGGGAGCACGACCCTGTATTTTATAAGCGGTTATGGGAGATGAATAGATGGAAAATCGCTGCAAAATATTTTATAAAAATGTGAATGAAAATGGCCCAGAAGCTGAAGCTGAAGAAGCACCTGAGGCTTAATGCATGATTATAGTATCCTTAATAAAATGTTGTGCGCAGGATCCCAGAAGGAGAGTGAGTGCAAGCTTCTGGCCGACACAAGATCCCTCTCCGCACCCCATCAGGCCGAGTCACTTCCCCCAAAAGGAAGCAGAAGCGGCCCAAAAGGCACGTTTGGTGGGGGGAGTATGGCTGGCGACCCCTGCTGGGGACAGTGGGACAGCCTCACGCTCTTATCATTCGGCCTGGTGCAGGATTGGAGGACACATGAACTTGTGCTCACACAGAGAAACACCAGAACCAGTAAATATGTCCTAAAGAACATTTCCCATTACATATCTGATATAGCCTCTCCCATCCTATAGCTTCACACATCCACGGATTATTATCTCTATCTTTTATCATAAAGAACAAGCAAAAACTTCTGCAGAAACCTGCTGTTGGAGGCGATATTGGTCACGGCTTCCAGAGCAGATATGCCTGCCCTACTGAACATGCTCTAGAAGTGCAGGTAGTGCACCAGACACTGTGTAACCCGAAGCTGTAATAGCAGGGAGGAGGAAGCCCAGAGCTACATACTGGGTGGGACAGGAGGCACAGAGGAAGGAAGGAGACTGATATAGGAAATACTGAACTTCACTCTAATTGTAGCCTATGATGTAACACAGTGAGACTTCAGAGTGGGACTTAACCAGTCATTTGAACTAAGCTCTGAATTAGGGATGAGCTCCACACAACATTAACCAGGGCGGTGTTGCTCAGCCAGAAAAATGAAGACCCCCCTGTGGCCAAAAAAAGCAGTAAAACACAAAGCGATTGAGGTGGGTTCTCAGAAAGCATCTTTTCTTTGTGAGTACCTACATTCACTGTTCTCCACAGCGGCATAGTTCCCGGCCTCCTTGAAGTTGATGTTGCCTAGATGAAGCACCCCAGCCACGATCTGGAGGACGAGGGTGCGCTCTTCGGGGCGAATCCCAATCACATTCATCGCGTGCTGCGGTAGATGGGGAGCGGGGTACCATACTGAGTACTGAGTAACAGGTTTGCCGTCTACTGCAGCATCTAGGCCACTTTTGGAAGCCACCCGAGACTGAGATACCCAGAAAGGATAAAATCAGTCTTTGCTGCGTGTATTTATGTGAGCAGAGAGAACACTCAGGACTGCAGGCGTTTACGGAGAAAGCCTTACTATTGTCTCCTGAAAATCTTTCTTGTCGTTTATGTCGTCGACTTTGTAGGACCCAGACTGGTTGAGGTAACTGTAGTAATCTAAACTGGTGATGCCAAGGCTGCTTTTCTGGTCTTCGCTGGCTCCTTCGATCAGCTGCGAACGTGAATAAAAAGCGACAGTTAGACTTACACATCAGGAATCACCGCTGGACCCCACAGCCTCAGAGGCTGGTGGATGGCAATGCTAGAGTCCATTTCTGAGAATCCTTCAAAGGATCACGCCTGGGGAAGAGCACTTGACAGTGAATAAATCCGGCCGTTTCCTGGCATTCTGTGCCAGCACATTAACAATCCCATTTGCTTTTATTCCAGAGACATGACTCCCCATTCTACCCTCTCTCATCACTCAGGAAACAGTGTTACGAGAGGGTGAAGCCGCCCCACGTGCTGGCAGGGGTGCAACAACAACATGAGCTGCTTACGGGGTCCAAATGGCATGCTTTGTTCTTAGCGTCCCGATGAAATCTGGGACACGTAAAGTGAAACTATTTCCCACTTTTCCCCATCTTGCATCCAGACATGTCAACACGCAAAAGCATTCAGATACACAAAACACCGGGACCAAAGAGACTCTACGGGCTTCGGTCCTCACCTGGTAGAATATATGAAAGCTCCTCTCTCCAGGATTCCTCATGACGACACGTGATTTTTCCAGAAGGAAGTTGGAGATTTTTCCTCCATCCGGCTCACCGCCAGAGCTGAACCAAATCTCAAAGTACTTTCCCTGCAGAAAGGAGTGTGACTTCTGAGTGACAGACTGGGTCAGTCTGAGCTGGAGCACAGAGAGTGATGAAATAGCCCTGGCAGGGATCTCTCTTACAGACCCTCAGTGATGCTATAATGTAGTGCTAAGTGGTTACCAATTTTAATCATTTTCTGTCTCTGCCCTGTCAAGTATTTGTACCTAATCTACAGGGCTGTGATCTGCCTTAGAGGAGAGATCGGTTTTATCACTCTGTTATGAGCCGTTTACCATTTCTCCCACAGTTCTGGCTCTACAGCACATCTTCTTAATGACAATATTGTGACTGGCCAGTCTCCCTCCTCCTTTGCTGTGTGGCTACTGGAAAGGACACAAATCCCTGTCTTACATGTGGTAAGGAATGTCTGTGGGGCCAAGCTGCCTACCCCATGGGCCTCAACAAGCCCCGGGAAAATTTGACTTACCCCCTGATTTTTTCAATAGCTAGAAACACCCCTGATCTACCATAAGGTCCTACCAAATGACCCACCTGATCCACCTTAAGGTTCTATCACATGACCCATCTCGTCCACCTTAAGGTTCTACCACATGATCCAGCTGGTACACCTTAAGGTTGTACCACATGACCCACCTGCTTCATATGTCCTAATTGCCCCACTGTGAGTTTTAGAATCAATACACAGTCTTATCCTAACCACCATATAGTCATGTTTGTGAACCCTAATCACTAGCTGGTCTGTGTATCCTAACCCCCACACCATCTCTGAGTCTTAACTTTAACCCCTGCACAGTTCCTGAGTTCTAACGTTAACCCCCACACTGTTCCTGGGTCCTAACCCTAACCCCCCACACAGTCTCTGAGTTGTAACCCTAACCCCCACACCATCCCTGAGTCCCAACCCTAACCCGCACACAGTTCCTGAGTCCAACCACCACACTGCTTCTAAGCTTTAACCACCACATGGTCTGTCCTTCCTGCCTAGCGAGTGCTCCGTGACTGCAAACCGCTACACGGTCCATGAGTCCTAACCAACTCATCCACTGTGGAGCCGGAATCTGTCCTAACATCTCAACAGCCCTGGTTTAGCTGCCCCCACTTGACGCCAACAGCCCCAGCAGTGGCACAGAAAGGGGCAATAACACAGCTTATAAAAAATATATAGAAATGCTCTGTAATTCCCTGGCTGTTCCCGCTCGGTTCCCCTTCACCACGGCCGCTACATGTTCCATTCCTGGCTATGGCTCTGGGTTAGGAATAGTGGAAGAAGATATGAGAAGTCCTTAGCCAGTGAAAGGTACCCCGGTGCAAGGTGCAGATGGACAATAGCGTCATAAAGCCCTTACAAATCGACTGGAATTGTTGTTCCTCACGGTCTTCGCGTTCCCAAAGGCCTCCAGGAGGGGGTTGGACTGCAGGATGATGTCTTTTACATGCTGGGAGGGGGGACACTGCAGGTCAGCAGAGAGCTTGACAGGTAGAGCAATCTCCACGGCAACAGGAGAACATGGCTGGAACTTTCCACAACCCCTGACACATGCATACGCGGATTTTCACACGCATGTGCGCCCACACACGCAACCACATAGGCACACATGGATTCACACAGACATAACAGACGCACATTTTTGCATCCGCACACACATAAGCTCGCATACTTTCAGACATACATGCACATTTCCAGACGCACACACACACACAAAGAACCTTCTGCACTGCATTTCCCAGTGCACACATCTGGTCCCAGTGTGTTGCAAGTTAAACATGGATCCATTTGTCAGGTGTTTTATGTCAAAGCTGCTCTGCAGTGTTTTTTTTTTTGGTGCATTTTTTGAATTCTTGAGCTACGTCTTTCACATAGTGTCAGCGCAGTGGTTTAGCTGGGTGATTTTATTTTTTCATAGCTCTCTTTTCACTGAAAGACGTGGGAAATTTAAGGCAAAAATAATTGTGCGGGAGACTTTAGCATTGTGCGTCAGCGCTGAGAGACACGAAAAGCACTCTCTGTGAAGACTGATTCAGCTTCACATGTGTCTGTGTGCAACAACGGAGCATCAACTGGGTACAGGAAATGAGTCCGGCAGATTCAGGCATACAAAAATGGAGGTCCTGGTCCCTCACACATCAGCTGAGCAGTGATGAAGAGTCACATGACAAATGGAGGAAGACCGCGTGACCTGAGGGGCTATGGAAAAGCAGGGGTGCAAAATTCTGCTAGGTTAAATAGCATGGAAGAAACACAAAGGTGCAGCAAACTAAACTAAATTACAGTGACAGATTAAAAAAAACCTTATTTTACGAAATGATTAAATGAATTATGTTTCGTTCTTCTCAGAACTCCTGTATTGCATAAGAGTGGTTCCTTTAAAAGAGGTAAATTGGTTTTGGGGGCTATTAAGTCGACTGAGAGACAGGACATCTGGGGGGCCTTGTCTGGAGCAGATGGCCTGTGCTGGGGCGGGGGGAGGGGTGG
>JAODKF010000009.1:8967587-9003441 GCA_026779585.1 Mormyrus proboscirostris
GTGGGGGTGGGGGTGGGGGTGGGGGGGCTGTCAGATCAGAGACAGGATCTCCACCTTGCAGCAATGCCAGCAGGGGGCTGAGCTCTGCACGTTAGAGATTATTCTTATGACATACACAGGCAGAGAGGCCCGTCACTCCTTCCTTGCCGCCTGCGGAGGGGGATGTGATTCTCAGAAATTTTTCCAGTTGCTTTACAGAATTTCCACCCCGAAAGGCAGAACAATATGGTGCGGGCCATTTTCTTTCAGCTTTCTCTGCTTTTAACCCCCCCCTCCCCGCCTCCGGTTGCCTGCCCACTTTATCTGCCAAGATCACACTCATTTAGATGTCTGTGGCCTGGCTTCACATTTAAGAACTGGCCCGTTTTTATGTCATTTTTACGGGGTAGTTGTGTTGGCAACGGACTCCTGAAAAAAACAGCAGAGCCGCAGGACTGGTCGGAGTCGCCTGCCGATGCTGTAACGTCACATAAAGCCCTGTACACTTGCTTGTTTTCTTCCTTTCTAACATTCATTGACATTGACTGAATAGGATTTGCTACTGTTTACATCTGAGTTAACCCCTTCCTCTAAAACAGCCTCAGCGGACTACGGACGTGTCCCTAGGTGGCCTTTCTCCTTCTGCCCCCCCCCCGCCTCTCTTCTTACTCCCCCCCAGCCCTGCTGTTTTCATGTGTATTTATTTCAAACGCTCTTCCTTGTAATGACTGCTGTTTGGTTTAATGAGTCCTATATTTACCGGCCAATGGGGCCTCTCCCATTGTGTATCGTAATTACAGAGAAGTCGGATGCTAAACACATTGTCGACTTCCCGTCAGACTCATCGGCCAAACATGAACGGGGCAGTCGGGGTTCAGCTGGCCGGCCAGAAGTCTGACACAGAACTGAATCAGCCCCCTGAATCAGCAGTGCACCAGCACAATACTGAGCTGCCAGCCAACCAATCATGCAGCAACATCTCACGAATAAAAAAAATCGTAATAAACATGCAGTGCTAAAATCCCTGTAGGATTCTTTGCTGTTTTACCCTTCAGGCACCTAACCTGACCTGCCCTGAAGAAATACCAAAGCCATCACATAAATAACAAAACAATACTTTGTTGTAGATGTTTTTGGCGATTCCTTGCTAACCCAAACTGTACCTTAAACAGTAACAGGATGTAGAGGTTCCCCCTGGACAGGTGTCATGGGGCGGGTCGGCCTTTGCTGGGGTAGGCCTTCCTTAATGATGCAGGCCTCACTCTGGCAGCATTTTCTCAGCTGGCAGACTCAGCCCTGATTGGACGCTGTTGCTCCTTATGCGGCATTTTAATACCACAAAGTTACACCCACAAAGTAATTTCCTCTGTGAAACACTTCTGCTGAAAGGGAGTCCGTTTCCCCCTCTATTGTTACCACGAAACAAATGCCACCTTTTACAATACCCATATATTAATAGGGAAGAGTCCAGCCCCATGGGAGAAAAACATATCGGGACAAGAGTAAATATAGGGTGGTGTACAATGGGGACGAGACGCGATGGAGGAACCGAGGGGGTAGAGAAGGACATCTTTAAGTAAAAAAAAAAAGTCCCGCAAGTTGTTATGCTTTCAGTCTGGGAAAGGGGCACTGATAGACACAACAATGGACAAGGGCTACAGGGAACAGGAAACAGTGCAGAAAGTCCCCCTTTAAGCAACCGGCATGACTCTCAAGCAGCGGCGCTGGGCAGCCAGCCTCAGACATGCTCGGATCTGCATACCTCTACACTGACTGACTTCTCAAAAACCACTAAAATAAGGCATAGAAGATATTCTGGGAAGCCAGCCGGCCCTCTGTCCAGTCATCGGGAATCTCATGGCGGGTCACATGCCTTTTGTTTGGTTAGAGTGCCCGCACGGTGTGCGGCTGACCGCTCCGCTACGCACAGCGCTAACCCTAATCCTACCCCTCACCGTTGCACATCTTGCTCTTTTCAGCGGCCAGCTGTACAGCCGGCTGCCCTCTGTGCTGATGACACGCGGCCCTGCGGCCATGGAGATGAGCACTACAATCCCTGGGATGCCCCCCCCCCCACCTGAGACACTCATGCTCAACTTCACCCCCAGAGCTGAGGGGGAATGCCGCCCTTCTGCTGCGCCTCCACAACCTGTCCCCGCATACAGGATGGCCTGCAGGACTTCGTTTGCCCCTCCATAGGTGACATCTGCCCCCGCCTCTCCACTTACGCAAGCTGGCTGTGTGAGACAATGGCGTGCGTGTGTAGTGGGGGGGGGGGGCGGGCGGGGGGCAGAAACACACATGCTGAGAGGAGCATGCAGGTGCACTTCCTGTTTTCTGGAAGTAGGAAGAGCCGGGTAGAGACTGGTCAGGCGTTTTTTTTTTTTTGCTCCACGTTGTTTTTCTCCCAACATCCTGGGGTGACCCAGACATACTAACAAGCACCAGGGTGTGTGTGTGGGCATGTATACATTACATTGTGTGTGTGTGTGTGGGCATGTATACATTACATTGTGTGTGTGTGTGTGTGTGTTTCTGTGTTTGTATGTATGGGTTATGTATGTAATAGATTGTGGGAAGCAAATGCCTCCACAATGTGATAAAAACCGGCACTTTCTGTGGAAAATTCAATTTTATAAAAATCTGTGATTGCAACGTAAAAATGCCAAAAGTCTTGTCTTTTGTTTGGTTACGGTTATGGCTGAGTCGGGGTTAAGATTGTCATTGTTAGAATTAGAGTTTTGCCCTATAGAAATGAATGGAGAGTCCCCACAAAGATACAGATAGATAGATCTATGTGTGTGTACGAACTGCAGTTCAGGGACACATTTCTGCATCACATTCAACAAACTTTTGTCCAACTGTTCACCGTACAAGTGAATAGCACCCTGCAAACACACATGTCATGTAGGAGTCAACAAGCGTAAGTGCTGCTAGGCTGATCGCCCAGTGAACGCCCAGTGATCGCCCAGTGAGCGCCCAGGTACAGTGTAAGCAGTATTGGGGCAGGAGCTACACGAGAATGACTAACAAAGCAATAACCCAATAACTATTCAGTGACCAGAGGTGCTACATAATAACATTCAGTGAAGGTAACGAGGCATCAGACTCGCAAAGGAATTCATGGAGCAGATGGATCTCAGGGTGTTTCTTGGAAGTGGAGAGGGAGTCTGATGAGAATTCTGTTTCACCAGAGTAGCATAAGAACAACAGTGTTTGGGAACCAGTTTTATAATAAATGAAGTCCATAGAAGTGCCTGAACCAGTTTGGTTGGCTTCCTTCCCTTTCAAATTAGAATATTCGGAATGCTCTATCACCACGGCGATACAATCTGAGCATTCACACTTTCTCGCGTGGAGCGCATACATTCCCCGCATAGTTGTACGGTCCTCCCAAGGGCCCTGCTTTTGATACACCTTCCCCACGAGGGCCACTGGGTTGTTATTCACATGGGGGGGGGGGGGGGGGTGGTGGTTTTTTTAAGCACCCTACCTGATGATGACGCACTGGTTCTCGCGGTCGATCATCATGTTCCGGTACATGCTGTCGGCCAGGGCATAGATGTGTGGAGGGTTCTCGTACTGAGCCTGTGACCAGAGCAAAAAGTACACTGAGGTCGGTCCCCTATACAGAGCCAAGCACGTTTCTCAGCAATAAATTAATTCAGCGTAAATTCATCTTGTAATAAAGCAGAATTAAGATTTCAGTCACACCTGGTAAGATGCTAATGACTTGAAGGGTCTTTGCTTAATAGTTTATTCGTTATGCCACCCTGAGTGCCTTAGCTGACCAGGCTACAAGATTCATAGCAGCAGACCATGGTCTCATGGCACCGCTGTAGATTTCCAAGAAAATAACCTGGTTTCCAAGCTGTTGTGCGCCAAGACAGGGCGAAGCCTTAAGAGCGACAGGCACCACACCTAGAAAGTCTGTTTAAAATCGTGAGGTGAGTCACTCTCAGTGACTTCTTAGACACGTATCCTTATATAGCTGTGATGTCATGAATCTAAGCAACCTTTTCACAGGGCAGTGAAATTTTCGAAAGACAAAGCACCGATTGCATTTCATCTCACTCACCTAACAAGAGCCATCAAACTGAAAGTGCTTGGGGGGGTCTGATACTCACCGCGCCCTGATACATCTCCACCTCCTTGTCCCCAAAATATGGCATTTGTTTGAAGGGGTTGATAGAGATTAGCACGGGACCTATATATGTCTTGTGCACAGGGCAGGGTTAAAGGCAAATTCCCAAACAAAGAAGCACTTTCCAAGTAGTGAACTACGACTGCTTTAAAGCACTTCGGAACTCAAATTTTTAAGTTGGACAGTCGTAACCACGTTAGCAAAGACGTGTGCCAGGGCTGCCATGCCATTTTTGTCCCTCTAACTTTAATAACAATAATGATTCCTTAGACATTTATCAATGGCTCTTTATTACATTGTGTACCAGTGATGAAATATGACCTAATTCTTAGTGATGACATCAGTGGCCGGCACTATAGCCTTATGATTGGCTAACAGAGGCTTAGCACAGGCCTAACAAATAATTCAACAGATCACAGCCACAGAAGGGCCAGAGAAAAGGAGACAGAGAGAGAGAGCAAGAGAAAAAGAAAGCAAGAGAGAGACTGAAACCCGGATCCCGCAAAGACAAATGCGGCATTTATTCACGGAGATGTGTCCAGACCTCCCCGCTTTAGCGTAGCACTGGCTGTCACACTCTGTTGCTGTTCCTGTTTTACCCACAATTAGGGATTGATTCAGGGCCTGAAATGGCACGAGGCACCCAGTTTTAACAGTGTCCACAAACTGAACTCACGCATCGGGTTTGGAGCACAAAGAAACGCAAAGACTGCTGCCGGGTACAGCAAAGAGTGGAAGTGGCTGGGTGTTCTGTAAGTGCTGATGGACACAAACGGAGCACTCATCCCCCGTCCGGGCAACACAAAGGATACAAAGATGTAGTCGTCCATGTATCGCTTCTTGAGGTTCTCCACGATGGCATCCTCGTTGATCTTGGTGAGCAGCACCATGTCGTCCACGCCGCTCTGTTTGACATTGTGGCTCTGCCAGTGGTACCGGTACTGCCCCTTGCTCCCCTGCAGAACACAAACAGAGCCCTTCAGAATCATGAATCCCACCACAGGCCCCAGCTCCTCACAGACCCCTCAAAAGACCTCATCATACATTGGGAAGAACTTGTGATGGATGGATGTTTTTTCCAGAGCAATACAATTTAAGCACCTTTCTCTCGGATAATGTTTCCCAATCCGATCAATCCTCAGGGATCTGCAGACAATCCACATTTTTTCTCCCTCCCAGCTCCCGCTAAAAATGTAGACTGCCTGGCAAGCAGCTCGGAGGGAGCAAAAACATGGACCACCTGTGGGTCCCCAAGGACCGGGTTGGAAAACACTGCTCTAGGGTTTAACAGCAGGGCCCCGCCTGTAATTTGACTCGGAGACCTTTTAATTAATGCTTGGGCTTAACTGGTATATCTACCAGCTGACTACACCTACAGACCTCCGTTGTTTTGTGCCTCTCCGGAATCTGCTGGTACGATTTCCCTCCCTGCTGTGTTATGGGGTATCCATGAACCCCCTCCAGACTGCTGCCTATAAAGACTCAGCTGTCTCATGCCTCATTATAGGACACTTGCTGTATCAGGCTATACACCACCCCACAGTCTGTATTAAAGGTTTTCAGTTGAACTCTAAGTTACCAGGTTCGTCTTTTGGTACCAAAAATGCACAAGGAATAAGAACATTCCGGGCTCCAGACACCAAGCCAGTGGCAGCTGAATCATAACTGAGCACAGCAATGCCGACTCATCCTTGGGCAATACCGACCCCTCCTTGGGCAATCCCAAGCCCTCCTCAGGCAATCCCATACCGACCCCTCCTCGGGCAATCCCAAGCCCTCCTCAGGCAATACCGACCCCTCCTCAGGCAATCCCAAGCCCTCCTCAGGCAATCCCATACCGACCCCTCCTCGGGCAATCCCAAGCCCTCCTCAGGCAATCCCATACCGACCCCTCCTCGGGCAATCCCAAGCCCTCCTCAGGCAATCCCAAGCCCTCTTCAGGTAATGCCGACCCATTCTCAGGTAATGCTGATCCCTCCTCAGCCAATGCCGACCATTCCTCAGTGTTATATACATATATACATATATTATCCCGCCATTATCCAACCATTTAGTAGTGGAGGTGAGATTCAATCTCCTGTCCCTGAAGGGAGGAGGTGACAGGACTTCCCAGTGAGCCTGAACATTATTATTAACAATTATTATTTGCATATATCAAATAATTTATAGTGGACTTAAAATAGACTAACCAGGGACAATTTTCTTGTCCAATGTAATGATTCTCATCCTGACTCTCTGATTCTTTATTTCTCTTGATGTCCAGTGGCTCAAAACAATCCCATGGGATCATTCCAAATACAGCAAATCAATCAAATGCATTACTTTTCTCCCACTGTGTCTGTAGAATGCTATTTATACATGCAGGAAATCTCATGCCTGACATTTATAGAGAAACAGGCTAATTATTCACTGCTTGAACTGTTGTTTGTAGTAATTAGCCAACGTAACGTTAGGACGCTAAGGAATGACAGCACAGCCGTAATTAACCTCAGAGTAATTAAGTATCTAGGTGCATACATTCTGCTGTACTAACAATTCAATCCAGTGGTTAAACACCGGACTGACCACTGGGACAATGAATTATACATAATTTTACGCTTCTGCTTTTTTAATAGATGAGCTTGGCCATTTGCAGGCTAATCCAAACCAATTTCTTTTCCCGTTACAGATGTTAAGTGGTGATTCATTCCACACAAGTTCAGGCTTCTCACATGTTATTTCCGAGTGCTGCCGATTCTGTTTGTTCCTCCTGTCTTCCCCTCTGTGGTGTCCATCTGTCTCATTCTTTCCTTCCCCATACTCTTCCCCTCATTCCATCCTCCCGTTCGGTTTCTGTCAAGAGTGCATCTATAAAATAGCTTTGCTAGTTCACCATAAGCTCTGAGTCATTGTCATCTGGCTACTGTGCGTCTCTCTCTCCTGGACACAGAGCTAATCAAAGGAGCAGCCTGGCTCCAGGTCCGCACTCCACTTGACCACTGGCTGCCCCTTTGCCCCTCCCGAATGATGGACAGCCTAAGAGGCCAACCGGCTGCAGCTTTTCCACCAATAGAGAATTTGAATACTGGCGGCCGCAGACTCATTGTCAGCGGTGTGCTTTCTCAGCCTGAGGCTCAGAAGAGGGTAGAGCACTATATACATTTCTGTTCTTGTAACTCAACCCTTTTTTTCCATGGTCTTGGAATGCTTTGATGGTACTTATGGGAAGTGATTCACACGAAACGTTTAAACCGCTTCCAAAATTCAAAACATAACACCGAGCGACCGGCAAGCAAAGAGTGCTGCTGAGAAAATCACCTCACTGCAGCAAGGGGCTGAAACTGCAGCAGTGAAATGGAGGAAAGAAAAGTCAGGTGTTCTGAAGGTACTGAGTCCCACACGTGACTATGGCAAGCTAATGGGCACAGTCCTCATGCCCTATGTAAACCTACAGAACATTTACATTTAGTGGCCTTTCATCCAAAGCAACCAACATTGATCATTTAAACAGCTGGACACTGAAACAGCTCACTCTGAGGACCTTGCTTGAGGGTACATCAACCAGCTCCATCTGGGATTTGACCCAGCAATAAGTCCATGTCATTAACAACTGCAGCCTTCAGAACAATAAAATAAACAACTTCACCTGGCAATCTGTGTTACTGTGAGAGATTAACTGCAAAAATACGACATTCTTGCTATTGTTCCAGAAGGTACCTTTTATGATATTATTCTTGACATGTGCCAGAACACTGAGGTGGCCTGCAAGCTGACTAGATAAGGCCTGTGTAGACGGCCTGACGGAGAAGTGTGGACGGGAGAACACTGGCAGTCTCAGCACCACCTTCAGCTCATGCACAGGCAGACGACAAAATGTGGCCCCAGAGCGGTCGTGTACCTGACCGTAGCGAGCGCAGAGGGGGGACACGTCATCTCTGGTCCGGTAACGATAGTTTGAGAGGCTGGCCAGAAACCCCACAGAATGACCTCATGTAAGAAGCCACACAGTTGCTTTTTGGCAAGCAAATAACTGCATGGGCTGTGTCAGTGACACTGTGACGTGAGACACAGCCATCACTGTACCTCCCAAAGTGACCCACTGCAGGGATGGTGCCAGAGACACTGTGACCTGAGACACAGCCGTCACTGTACCTCCCAAAGTGACCCACTGCAGGGAGGGATATGACACCAAAACTAGGAAAAATCTTTAGAATTAGAGCACTGCAATCTTCTTAGTGTTCCTGCAAACCTTAAACTGCATAGGGCAAAACATGGCCAGTCTTCCTGATATTGTTTTGTTATTGTTTTTTTATGTTTTTAATCTTTTTCCCACAAGGGTTGTGCTCCACTGGGCCTTCAACACACCACTGGCCAATCAGACACCCGTGGCGTCTCCTGGAAATGAACGGCGCCACATCTGGGGCGCAAAAGTGCCACTTCCTCCGGGGTCTACATGAAAGCAGGAGTGGGCCGTAATCACTGGGGAGTGCTCAGTGGTTAGGGCACTCTCCACAGCTTTACAGGGAGATCACAGCCCCATTTTTGCCGTTGGTACATACCCTATTCAAAAAAAGCACTTGCCAACCCGATTTCAGCTGTATGTGGCTTAAACGGTGTTCAGCACGTAACGCATGGGTCGCATCAGAGCAACGCCCAATCTGTGCCCTTCCGGTCACAAACCATCCCTATTATTCAATCTGGGCATGTGTTACGGGAATCTTACATTCGCCCAAGATCCATGACGACTTTCCCTTCATGCAAATACCATTGCCTTATTTGGAGAGCCGTGAGTCGGGCTCAGGGTGCAGGAAATGGCTGGGTTTGATTCCGTTTCTTAGGCGGCACCCCCCCCTTACGTCACCATTACCAAGGCCCTCCTCGCACTTCACAGGCCCATCCAAGTTCATAAAGCCCCCCGATTTGGACCTGATGACCCCCCCCCCACAAAACACAGATAACTCTATGCACTGTAGGCGCCCTTGTTCTTTTTAAGAATCCATTTCATTTTCCATTTAATGGACTATTTAGGAACAAACAAAAAAACAGGCTGACTGCGTGTTGTGTCTACATGCTACACTCTAAAAAGATTCGGTAATATGCAGACATGTATGTTTTCAATTAATATTTAATTAATTTGGTTTAATGATACAAATTAAAATCTAATTAGGAAACAAAGGGTTTGGGCTCCATAAACCCCCACTCTGCCTTGTCTGTGTCCCGCCCTGACCCACAGGCTGCGGTTTGGCTGGCAGATCCAGCCAACACTCACACTGGGAATTAACAAACTGGGAGAGGAATCAGTACTGGGGAGGCTGCAGTGGCTGCACGGCAAATCCGCAGTCACACCGTCACCCCAGATTCCGACAAAGGCTACCTGGCGTTTTCACTGAGACAGACCCACCGGAGTCACCGCCTCTTTCTGCTCAGCTGCTACAAACCCAAACACTGGTCCTTTCGAGATCACTGAGCAAAAGTATCATTTAGGACTTCTTGTGCTGGAGAGGCCTGAATGTCACATCAAGCACGTCCAAAGCCCCAGGCAGACCATGGAGTAATGCATTTTTGGATCTACATTCTTACCTCCACAGGGGCCATGATCTGAGTTTGGTTTGAGAGGTAGTCATGGAGTCAAAGGGGCTTTTCAAGACTCTTCTTCAAAGAACAGAACAATCCGTCCTGATTAGTTTAGCTCACACTCCCAGCAATTTATTTTAACCATATTCCCTTTGCCTTGGGGGGGGGGGGCAGTGGGGGGAGCATAACAATATCACATGTGATCCATGATGGCAACCCTGCAGGATGGAGTGCTTCAGATTAACTCCAACCCAAACACCTCTTAATTTCATGCCCCACACATAAGGCCAGAGTGAACTTGTCATCCTGTCATGCTGACCTAGATATATTCAGGGTGTAAGAGGTGGAGGGACGAATGAAGGAGTCTTTTTGAAAATAAACGCCCACCTGGGTTTTATTAACTCTGCAGAGTAACTTCTGAGTCAGCAGGTTCCTTGACCACATGTGCTGGACGGCAGTATCAGTAACCGTGCTGACGGGCAGCGGCAAAACCACCCAACAGAAACAAAGACAGAACTGCACAAGACCTCAGAATGCAGGGAAAGGAGCCATAAGTCGCCAGGAGACAATAAACAATGAGATGCAGCCTGGGGGAGCATCGGCGTGATGGAATATGCATCAGGGGCTAATGACACCCGTGGTAGCAGCATGACAGGAAGCGGAAGTGATGCGGGAGGTCCTCTGATGCTAAGTGCTGAGGGGACCACGGTACAAGAGGCTGGAGAGAGTGATTCAAGTGAGAGACACATGAGGAGGTGCAGCTAAGACCTGGGGGGGGGCACCTCGCCATATGAGGAGAGAGGAATGGCGGCCCCTTCTGCTAAAGCAAGGGACAAGAGAGGACAGCCCTCTGGTCTTTGACGCACCTTCACACAGACGGTCGAAGGCTTTCAAACATCATCTGAGTACCATGTGCTTTAGAAAATAAGAACAGTTTGTCATCATTCTGGGAAATCAACCTCCAAAGCAAGCAAAAAGAGCCAAGAAACATCTGCTTAGGTGACTCCACTAAGCTTGTCAGCATTTCTTTAAACCAACAGAAGTCTTACTGGGAGTGGAAACAGAGACACAGCAGATGAGGGTCATGTGACCGAATCAAAACATGTGGCCGCTTACCTGGAAGCGTGGCCCGAAGGAGCAGCGGGTGCTGAGACCTGATTTTCTTTTGAGTTTGTTAGCATGCGGAGAGTGACACAGCCATGACCTCAGATGTGGATACTGATATATAGTTTTTAATGTTCATCGGCCCTGTGCAGTTAAGCACTTTTAGAATACATTTAAGCGACAGAGAGATTTCATTTCACTTTCTGTATGTAGTATATATAAATGGACCTCGGTACAAATTGTTGGTGCCCTGTGAAGGAAGCACAGGGTGAAAAGCAGGACATTAGTCAGACGCCAGCTAGCAGAACAAAAATGCAAATATATAATTATATTTAGAAACCTCATGTTATTCTTTACACTATTATCTTAGTGCTATCAAAAATTTGGTGGCGCCATGAGAATACTCTAGGGAAATGCACTCTGGACCAATCAGAAGCCACATCAGACACCGGCCAGCAAGGCCTGATCTGTCCTTGATCTAATTTCTCATGGCGTGATGCAACATTATACACAGACAGATTTGCCACCACAATGTGCCCTGCTACAGAAGTGCAAATGACTATTCTGAAATAGGCCCTCGATTCATACCTACGGCTTCCAGAGCCAGACAGTGACTCCTATTCATTGCTGTTACAGACTCAGCCCACCTTCACATTATTGCATGGACCCGATACAGATGTGCTCAGTTTGAAATCAAGGCTAGAGAAGACCGGAGGCACGTTATAAATGAGCATAAATCACCAGCCTGTTATCACTATATCTCTATTTCTCTCTCTGTTATACTCTCGCTCTGTTTTTTCCGTCTGTTGTCAAACACTTCATGTTGCTGTTATTTGTCAAGGAGGCTCCCAAGACGGGAATCAGAAAACCCCAGAGACGAGGCTCCCAAAGTGGATCCAGGGCAACGGTAAATATCACTATGACAACCGACCACACTGTCACTGAGGCCTGTTGCCCACAAACCCTACAGAAAATGTATGGCTAAGCACCGTACCTCATGCCACCACAAGAACTGGGAAAACATTGTTTTTTTTGGACAGAGTTTAATGTCACACCCAACTTTATGTTTGCTGCACAAAATTAAACTTTTTATGGGCTTATCAAAAGGGATTTGGCGTGAAGTGAAAGTTGTAGAGTAGATGTTTTTTGTGTGGCCTAGCGCTTAGAAATGGTTGTCGGAATCAAAAAGAAAGTCCGCTGCATTCAAATAACGATCTCAAGGTCCTCAGAGTTTGTTTTCATTGAATATTTTACACCAATGGACTCATGGTTCCATCAAACATGAAGCAGGCATCTCCTATTCAACTGGAGTGACGTGACTGTTTTATTCATAAACGCCTTCATTTTTAAGGTCACCAGAGCATTCACAGAGATTCCATTAGGCACTTATATACTTACAGACCAATTAGGAAAACCAAGGCATTTAGGAACCAAACGCTATTTAAACGAGATGGCATGGCACTAGATGTTACAGTGGAGGAAATTAACACAAAGGAAGACAAACCTCACAGCTTTTGAGAAAACATAGCTCTTGTGGTGGAGAAAAAGTGTTTAATCATAGTGCAGTTAAATGTGTTTCAGAGACAGTAGACCTTTGAGGGCCCAGCAGCTTGGAAGGGTGAACCTGATCTGGGGACACGGGGACCTGCTCGCTACATCAGTGATGTCTTGTTTGCTACCAGTTAGTAGGCAAACAACGGTTGAGCCTGATGGGCTCCATGGAAGGGCCTGGCGCTTCAGGCCTGCAGCAGCCATGGTTTGTAGTCAGAGCTAATTGGCCATTAACCGAAACGTGACAGGAGGCCCTCGTGGGTGAGTGTCCAGGACACACTGATGGAACAATGGTGAAGGTGAGTGCTGTGATCTCAGGGTCGCCAGGTCTCACACATCTGACACTCACGCTTACAGACTCCCACGCTCACGCAAGAAATTTTACGACAAATCTATATTATTCCATTATAAACCTAAAATTAGCTACATTAAAAGTGTTGGGGTAGTTTGCAAACCCTACAGACTATTTACAAGGTAATAAAACTCTTACATACATGTAAATGCTTGTGCAGACAATTTCGCGGACAGCTTGCTCTACAAAGAGCAAGTTGAGGGAGGCGTGAAAAAGAATTTCCCCAAAAAAGGAATTTCCCTACGGGGATCAATAAAGTTGTGATTATTATTATTATTATTATTATTTAGACCTGTCTCGAATTGAAAATCTCATGCCAGCCAGCTGACCAAAGTTGTTAAACCTGTGAACTGAGTGTGCTCAGTGGGAACACTATGACTGTAGGGTCTTCTCCCTGTTCCAGGTAGGGGAACAGGGCCAGATAAAAGATCAGCCAAACATTAGCACTATCAGAGTAAAGTGTGGAAAACAGACTTCAAATCAGTATCAAATGAATGAGTAATGGGCTTTAAATCATGAAATCAGGGAGTAATGGGCTTCAAATAAGTATCAAATCAGGGAGTAATGGGCTTCAAATCAGTATGAAGTCAGGGAGTAATGGACTTCAAATAAGTTAAAAATCAAGGAGTATTGAGCTTCAAATCACTTTCAGTTTCAGGGAACAAAATTACTAGAGCGATTCACATCCATGTGGGATTTTTTTGTTAGATTTTTATTAGATTTTCCGCATATCCAGAAGGCCAGACTTCAGCCTGAAGGTGACACAGTAACTGCATGGAATTCTCCAGAATGGCATCCACACCGATTCAAACCAAGAAGCAGTAACTTTCCAGAAATCCAGTAGTGATTACTCGACATTCATTTATCCGCTGGCATTTTTTCCGGAAACAAATTTACTTAGGCATGGGGAAATTTGACATCAAAATGGGAAAATTCTGATTTGGCAAAACACACAGAAGCCGGAATATTTTAATCTCCTGCCAACGAAACTCAACAAAGCAACTGAAAGGTGAAAGAAAGCTTATTGAAGCACAGCAAGGAAAATGCCACAGGCAAAATTCACTTTCCCTCCATCTGAAGTTGACATCACACTCAAGTCTTGCTCATCCCCCCCAGGTAACGAAGTTACCTTTCTTGTACAGCAGACAGGACTGTGCTGCCACAAGCTGGGACAGCAGTGTCTTTCAAATGCAGCGAGGCCCTTCTGGGGAGCGGGCGCCTTTTTGTGACATCCACTGTGGGTTTACCCGAGTGAGGACATGTGATACTGCGGAGTACCGGTTTTTCAAAATGACTGCTGTGTCTGAACCAACCTCACACAATTCTACTTCTGTGCGAGTCAATATTTACGCTCAGCTTCATCGCTGGCGTGCTAACAGAGCACCAGTGTCACGCAAAGCAAACAGTCTGAGTTAGCAGCAACTACGCAGCATAAATCAATAAGTACAGGCTGGACAAGATTTTGGGCAAACTGAGAGAGCAGATATCAAAAAGAGAAAGGACAGATTCATTAAACCCATGAGTGAGGGGGTGTTCACCAATGATCTCAGCTCAGGACCTCATAACCTATTTTTAGAAGGGAACCTGAAAGAGGCAGTGTGCTGTGCTTTGCCCCCTCTCTCGAGATCCACCCCACCCGCGCAACGTGCAGGCTAAACAGGAGCCCTTCAGCCGCTGTGTGAACAGATGCCGGCGTTCGAAAGCGAGACTTACAACCCTGAGAAAAAGTCTGTGAACCCTGCATTTCTCTGGTGGTTTATTTTAATATCGAAGGGTAGGTGAAATCCAGCCCTGAATCGATTGGAACATCCCCCCATCCATCTTCTAGACGCAAGGTCATGGAGGGGGGCTGGGCCGGGCCCTATTGGCTGGAACACCTTCCCCCCCACCTAACCCCAACTACTCTCCTTTCCTGAGGTCGTCACTCTAGGCGTTGCTACACCTTTTCCCTCAATTCTTTTTCGTTAAATGGGACTACATTTAAAAGAAGATCAGAGACGTTCATGGGGAGGCCCTCAGGTACAGCCTTTGTGTCCTGGCCATGCACTGTCAGCGTCCCGCTCCGCTGACGGGAAGCAGCTTCTGGCAGGCCTCCAAGTACATCCATGCTCCAGGTCCCTGTTTCTGGTAGAGCTCCAGACGCCTTCCATGGCAGTTCTTCCAAAGGCAGTCTGCGGGCTCCCAGACGGGGTCCACGGGCTGCTTCTGACGGGGCTAAAGTGCCTGAGAAACTAAGGCAGGAGTCTGGGCTGATTTTTTTTCCTCCCTCCCAAATTCCATTACACTCACAGCCGTCACCAAGGGACTGAGGACAAGTGACAATGACAGCTTCTCGTTTTGCAACAGATTCACAGCGATTCTCTGAATAGCAACAAATGCCAAACGCCCTATATTTAACGACTGATATGACCATGATTCATGCCTTTGTCTGAGTGGGCTGGACCTTTTCCTAATAAATACATGTCTGATAAATCAGGAACCTGATGTCAGGCTGCGTTCCTCATCAGCCAAACAATAACTGCGGACAGATTAAACGAGTCCTTAGACGCACCAGCAGAAATACTGCCAAAATGCTATTGACTTCCTGTAAATATCTTTCCTACATCGGAGATCTCATCTCCAACCCAGGTGGATGGGGTAGGAACATGTTCATCTTTAGAGGACAAATGAGAAGAGTTAGAATCCATATGTTTTCGGAAGGGTGTGGGTTCACAGCACAGATTGGTGCTGTGATTCTTCTCCTATGTTTCATCCGCACAAGAGTCCTTCGGGTCCTCCCTGCCTGTAGTTCATGGTAGCTACAGGCGGAAAGTAAACTGATATGAAACTTCATCAACAAAAACAAACAATATCAGGTTAAAAAGCAAAAGAAAAACTATTACCCCCAATACTCATGTTACATTTGTACTGAGGCAAGAGTTGCATTTCAGTTGAACTTGCAATTAAAAAACCATAAGAACAACAATTTCTGAATACTAAACAATAGCCAGAATTCAGTTACAGACTCATTCATTGGGGGGTCCCAACCAAGATTGAAGGTGTTTCCCCTCACATGACCTTTACACACGCTTTGCTTCCTGTGTGAACAGGAAGTGCACAAGTCAGTCGGCTTCCAAGCAGAAGAAAAACCTATATACACAAAGCAGGGTCTGGTGAACTTAACATGGCAAGATGAAGTGATGCAGATGACATCACTCATTTAGTGCTTTTCCTTAGGGTCGCCTGTCACTTGCGTCCTCACAGCCTCCATCCATGTCAAGGCCTCTCGGGGGATTGTCAGCAGAGCGCTGCGTCAGTAACGAGTAACCAGATCTCTTTAGCTCAAGGGCACTGATCTTTTATTTATCCCTGCTGGCAAGCCAGTGCCACTGAGAGACCCCGTGCTTTCAAGGTCTAATGAAGAACACAGATCCTTCAAATTTACAAAGAAAGTTCCCAGAAAAAAAGCAGGTGTATTTTGAGCTTATCAGTATTAACTCCACTATCTGTGACCTTCACCGCTGGATGGAAAATGTCACGGAGCGTGTAACTGAAGGGGACTGGTGTCCTGGACCCAAGACAAAGACCGTGTCATGATAATGGGTGAAGCCTTGCATGGCAAGGAAGGAGCTGTGGATAAATTGCAGGAGTGAGCTGCTCGGAACAAACATGGCGGAGCTCAAAGCGAGTTGCCTTCTGGCCTCAGACAGCATGCGATTATAAATCAATTATTAACCAAGGGATTTTGTCATACACTTAGGGGTACAGGGTTACACTTAGCAGTTATTCTATATAATATAATATAATATAATATAATATAAAGTAATAAAAACCATGCCATATTAATCTGTTACACCTCTTGAGACGCGCCATTTGAATTATTGATATTTGTCATATTTGTTTGATGCTTTCTGTGTGCATTCAGTCATTATTTTCCCACAAAATATGAAATAGTTCCATGAGGTTTATGAAAAATCTAAGTACTTTTGCAGGGGTTAACCTCTGAGACTCTCATTGAACTGCAAAACACCCGTTCATCAGAGACGATGGGAGGCAGATCCAAATTCCACACACACAGAGGAATCAAGCCCCCCGATCATGGGGGCGTGAAGCACCAATGCTCCCCACAGAGCCCCCATGCTGGTCCGACCGCAAATCACACTGGAAAAAAACAAGTCGGGATAGTGGGTGGAAGGCACAAAAACCATGCAAGTGTGGCACTTACTACTTAATGCAGATGACATGCTGAAACCCTGGCAGACTGCCTGAAGTGATATTTGGATCGTTCACCAAGATCAGAGTTAAAATGCCGTGATGTCATTCACCTTCCCTGGACTGGCAGTGGGACAATACTTTGCTAAACAAATGACTATTTTAAATAACTTCTTACCATAATCTCTGAACTGGAGTCAAATCAAACCAACTTATAGCTTTCTGTCAGGCTATGAGGTCACTGGAGACATAGCTGCGACAGCTTCTGCAGCTTTTCCAGCCTGACGAGTTCACCGTCCCACCCCCCCACTCTGCTGAGAGAGGACGTACATTCCTGCAATCTTTTTTTTTGTACTGCAGAGGGGAGAAGGGAGGGCACACTTTGAAATGGGGGGGGGAGATGATGTTATTGTGCATGCACCTCCCTAAAGGAACTGTTAATGAAAGCCATATGGTGTCATACTGACCTACAATTCAACATCTGGCAGAAAGCATGCCCGAAGCTACTGTCTGGTACTCCAGACAGCCGAAGAGTCTGACTGTTCCCTCCACACGGAACCCAAACACTGGTGTACTCCTAAACCTCCCAGTATATTCTTTAAAAAAGTCTCCTGGAAGCACAGTGTCGGCGGCAGCCTCACACTGACTCAATTTTTCATGGATATTACCAGTTCACTGCAGAGCAAAGAAATGCGCAAATAACAGCAGGATATAGTGACCACTTTTGGTTTTCGACTTGTTTGGGGAGCCAGGTGGTTTATGGTGAAACCCCTCAGTCATGCAGCAGGCTGACGAAGCCCCACGCATCACGGTGCATTCCAGCAAAACATCATCCGCTGGTGGCTCATGGGTACTACAACAAGAGCTTCGGGTAAATATTCTTAAAGGGGTAAATGATTAAAAAAGACATTTGTTTTTAGTTCAACATGCCACACAGAACACAGTTTCAACACAACATCTGTTGAAATTTTCCAAAGAAAAATCAGGAATTCACGAATTCCATGAATTTTTGTCCAAAAAATGCAACTAAGGGTACAGGGAGGAGCCGGTTCTACGTACCGCTGTGCAAATAGCATAAGGAGTACGACTCCTGGCCTTTTCACAACCCAGCCAAGCCCAACCCAGCTAACCATGGATGTTATGCTGGTCTGTGAAACCATAACACCAGGCAGAATCTGCTGGGGGACTTGCTCCAGGCCCACGTTTATAGATCAGCGGGTTGCTTGCGGCCACCCCCGGCCTTAGGACGCCCTCCTCCTTATAGCCATACTCTTCCTGGAGCATGCAGCGCGTACAGACACTCTCCTCGCTGGTCTGTGTGCATGCAGTTGACACCGAAGCTTCCTGAAGCGGCAAACTTGATCTGCGGCTTGCATATTTCCAACCAGGTGTCTGTGCTGCAGCTGACATGTGACCAAGAGAACTGGTTTGCCCATTCCAGTACGGGGAGACGGTGTGCCCTGTGCAGAGCCAGGGTGGAGCCGGTAACAAACAAAAACATTGTACCGTGGCTAGGAGGCCAGTCAATGCAAATAAAGCCAGTCATCCCTACCAATCAACAACAACGCTGCACAGAAGGTGTTATGGAATGAGCACCCACAAACATTACAATAATGGGTAACGCTTTACATGAACTGCACCTTCATAATGCATTTATGAAGCATTCTTAGAACATTCATAATATGTGTTATTTTCGTATGACGTTTATTATTAATGTATATTAAAAGCCGATAAG
This sequence comes from Mormyrus proboscirostris, assembly GCA_026779585.1. Classification (NCBI taxonomy): domain Eukaryota; kingdom Metazoa; phylum Chordata; class Actinopteri; order Osteoglossiformes; family Mormyridae; genus Mormyrus; species Mormyrus proboscirostris. The sequence continues at coordinate 8,986,197 of JAODKF010000009.1, forward strand.
GTATGTTAGGATGTTAAGGTAAAGTTATGTGCGAGTTATGAATGTTTTATGAATGCATTATAAAGGCATTATGAATGCGCAGTTAATGCAAAGCGTTATCCAGCCAGTAATGTATAATAACACAGTGAACAATCGTGCCTGAAGCTGATGTTCACCTGGTGCCCAAGGACGAGGCCTTCTGGCACGTGAACGGCACTGATGCATTCATTCCCACAGCCTTTGCTCGGTGACTTATCCTTTGGGGACAGGTCTGTAACCTGAGGAGCTCCCACTCTTAGCCACATGTCAGCTGTCAGAGACACAGAGTCACACCGCCAGCTTTGTTATCCAGAATGACTGATTTTATTGTAAGCAGGACTAAAATGTTTGGTGATGATGCTGTCTGTCTGTTCATGGACACTTTCCCAAAACATTAAATTACCATGTCCTTAGTTTTCCTTTAAATTTCTTAAAGCAATTCTGGGGGGAAAAACCCAAGTTGAATTTATCACCTGCAGTAACAGAATGTGTGATGTAGTTAATACAAAAGCAGCGGTTCAAGTGCACAGACACGGGACACAGCGGTGTAAAGTAGCACTTGACAATAATCTGCTGGATTTAATCACCAGCTAACATCTAAGGTGCTGCTTGGGTAATCTACAAAGAAACTCTCAAAATCAACAAAAGAGAACGCCCTAAATTAAACGTTCTCCTTATTGAAAGTTAATTCTAATAATTAAGGGAGGCCAGTGCAGTAACAGCGTTCACTGCATAGCCAGCAGTGAAAATCCGTAGTCCCAGTGCCGCTGACCATGATTTCGTGAGAAAATGGCCTGCGCCACACATAGGCTAGTTCCCCAACTGAGACAATAGCTTTTAAAAGCAATGGATCAAAAGAGGAAAACTCGGCAACGAAAAATATTTACACTCCCAAGAAAAAAACTCACTTTCCCCCCTTTGTTAAAATGCACTTGTGTGAATTGTTTTTCAAGCAATACTTGCTTTGCATTGTGTTTCCACTTGCAGTACTCAGCTAGATGGCTAAATCTCTTCTGGGCGCATATTTCTCAGTTATTTGTGATGCAGCTCTGTCCGTCTTTCTGACTAACACCTCTCTCTAAACGCCGGGATACTGCATCGCAGCTATTGCGCTCACGTCTGTACAAAGTGTCCCAGTATTTTATGGGACCGCGCAAACGCTTACTCCATACAGGTGGCACCGATGGTCTGTAAGTCATCATACGTATAGATTTAAGTTGTAGTGTTTATAGCCTAATTGAAACATTTTAACATGCAAAGCAGCATAAATATAATCTCTTACTTCATCATTTTTTTCGCTCGAACAAAATTGTGTATATTTATCGCAGATAAGTTTGTCGGTAGTTCGTATGACACATAAATCAATTTCTTTACTCATTTCCCTTCTCTTTACCTCGCTATTGTTACCCACAGTACAATAACTGAGTCTTTTCGCTATTAACTGCCAGGCAGGAATATTTGAGCAAATAAAAATCCACTTACCATTCCCCTTCGGTTACTGGAGCTTCTGTTATGTTATTCCTTTTGTCACTAAATACGTTTTTATAGAATTGTTTATATACTGAAGCTATGCTTATAAAAATGTTTAAAATTTTCCGGATGGAACGAACAAAAGCATCAAATATAATGCCCGATATACACAGAAATCCTAAGATAGACGGTCGGATTCTCCTCAGGACCAAACGTTCCTTCTGTCCATAGCTTCTTGTGAACTGGGGCGAACATCTATTTACTGGCGCAAAGATACCCGCTAAATTACTTGCCTCTGTATCCTCACACTGCAAAGTTTAAGCAGAGGCAGGTCTCGGATACAGCGGACTAGGCAAACAATCCATAAAAGGAGTTTCTCTTCTCCGGCGAGCCAATAGGAGCTTAACACTTGAAACGTCATTCCAGGGGGAACCCTACCATTTAAAACTGTGGAAATATGGTGGGCATCAACATTGCGCATTGCTGCGCTGATTATGCGGAGCCCTTGCTTGATAGATGGAGGCAGAATATACGGTCAGTTACATTATTATATCGAAAACGTACAATATTTTTTCTTTACACACTTTACTGGAATTGTTTTAGTTTTACACATGACTTGTCTTTTTGTGAATCTTTTTTCACAATATGTCCTGTAAGCGTTCTTATCCACAAGTGCCATAGTGAAGTGGTTTTACGAATAAAATTTAAATGTAGGTGGAACTGACATCTAATAAATTGGTTTAAAAAGATATTTCATGGGTTTTCCATTTTATTATATGTGGACTGTTGTTTCTACTCTTGGCAACAACGCATGCGGATTTCACTAACAAACATTAAGAAAAAAAAAGTGGTACTCAGATGCAATCACGTAATTACGCGTAAAGGTATAGTAATTTAATACCCCGATACTTTTATACCCGAGAATGGAAAACCTTTTGGAATTATCAGTGGTTCAATAAGATCTCCATCTGAGATCCCCTTCGGGTTGCTAAGGTTACAGGCCCGAACACCACATCGAAACTACTACATTCAGGTTTTTTATATATTTATATGATCAAATTTTACTTACACGCCTTTAATAATTAGGTTTAATACATGACGAAAGTATATTTGGCGTGGTAGCTTGGATAATAACTATTTATGCTGGAAATAAGTAACAGTTTTAATGGTTCCTTGGAGAAAGATACTCTGCATACTGACATTGAAAAGTGAAAACAGTACAAGTTCTTTTCTTCGGAGTAGGTACTCAGATATTACAGTTAATAGATTTTTAAATTACAAAACAAACTGTTCACATGCTGGGAAATATAGCATTCTCCAAGACAAAATACGTTGTTAGGCCAATGTTTTTTCGCTTTGTTTCAGCAACCACCATATACAGTCCTGGGCCGCATTTTTAAGGGGTCTATAAATTATTACAAATGATATAAACTGTTTATTCGTAACAGCAAGACGATGTTGCTGAGCTCAGCAATTATGCTTTACTCCCAACATCTGTGTTTAGATGACTATTTCCGTACTCTATGATGGAAATGCATAACGTCTCGTTCGATGCATAATCCTGGAATTAATTCTATAGATACCTTGACTAGACACAACTTATCAAGGTGGTAATAGGGATATAATTTACATATTGTCTATATGGTACTTAATGAGAAGCGTAACGTGGCAACCCATTTCAAACCAGTTCCCACATAGCATCATGTTATTGTTTCAACGTTGAATTATAGTTATAGTTAAAATTACGGTCAGCGTTAAATTATCAACCTTGAAACTGAATTGATTTTGGTCAGATTTTCAATATTGAAAAATTGATGGTGGCAAAACCTTGATTGAATGTTGGTATAAAATGAAAGACTGAAGATCAGCGTTGTTTCAACCTTTTTGTCTGATATGGAATCAGTGTGATTTCAGCATATGTGTGCTATCTGGGTTGGCACGTAACACAGCAAAACTGAAAGTCGGACGGGCGGAGGTTAAACATATTTAGCTAGATTTCATTGCGATGTCTGTTCTTCTTGCTTAGAGACAGGCATGCTGTTGTTCAGGATAGCCAGGCCTGACAGGGAGGGAATGTGAGTGCGGACTGACGTCCCTGTCTAGGTGTAACCAATCCGTCAGCTTGAAGTATGACTCGCTGCATTCCAGTTTCAAGCGACACGAGGCTATTTCTGCTTCTGTAAGCACTTATTGCAAAACAGTGGAATGACCGTGATTAATGCAGTTTCACCAATATATCTTTCACTTCCCCTAGGTACTTTCATTTTTTAGAAGTGATTTACTTAATTAAAGGGCCATTAATTGGTTTATGATGTATCAATTTTTAAGTAAACGATTACAGCTTTAAATACATTTTAAATACAATTTCTACAATAAATATTCTGACATTGGTTGTGTAGTAGGTGTTACAAGACTGGGCCAGAAACTTTGCTGCCCTTTCACAAAGGTTGGGTCCGTTTTCCTGTAGAGCAGGTTATTCAGTCTTGTACAAACAACAAAAAAGTCAGCGTTCTTTGTGTCAGTTTAACCTTCCTAAACGTGCTCTGCATCTTAACTACACACAGAATGACACAGTATTGGTCTTATATGCACCTGTGAGATATATATATATATATATATATATATATAGATAGATAGTTATGAAGTTCTCTTTTCTATGAAGGCAGGTGTGACACAAGGGTAATACCTGCACAACAATTTTGTGCGATCATAGTTACGCGTAAACTTGTCAAAGGGAAGCAAAAGTCAATAGCTCCATCTAGTGGAAAATTGTCTCGTTGCGTTTGCAACTAGTGCGTCAGATAAAAGGTGCATCTTATTTCGTGATATTCACTTACAGATACTGACCACAATTAATAGTGCAGAACATGGCTATTATTTACAATGGCTTTATAAAAACAGAAAACTGCAATTAGCTATGACACTTGAACGTAAGTTCTCTCTATAAGCAGTTACGGTAAGTTTCGTCGCCTCATAGGCATAGCACAAAGTAACTTGTGCTCAGTAAAACAATCATACTGAAGGAACATCCAGAAAATCACTTAACTTCTGTCAGAAAATAAATCAAATTTTATTTCAAATGCATAATAATTTCAGATTTTATCACAGCAATGATGAGTTTGCAGAACTGATTTGTTCTTATAGGCCCTGAATGTGAGTATAATACGAGTCAGACTCTGAAGTTTTATTTGACACATGCACAGTCATACAGTGTGTGCAGTGTTGACAGTGTGCAGTGACATGCTGGTGTGCCTGGCTCCAACACTGTGTAAGAATCCGATAACTGTAAAAATCCATTTATCATGACCCACACACCTCTTTATGTCTTCACAGCATTTGAACCCTGCTTTGATTTTTAGAAAAATGTGAACCTTCCAATCCAGAGCATCACACATTTTTAAATATCGCAGTAATCTTAGTTTCATTGAGAAAACACTGACTCATCAGTCTGTCTGCTTATTTACCAGGGTTGCCAACTTTGGTCAGCTGCCTGGAGTGAGATTTTCAATTCGAGACTCAAGTCTGCACACACATGCACATGCATTTACATGTATGTGACAGTTTTATTACCTTGCAAATAGTCTGTAGAGTTTGATGTAGCTAATTTCTTGCATGAGCGTGAGAGTGTGAAAACCTGATTGTCATGCCAGATGCGTGCGAGTTGGCAGCCCTCATGCATTGTTGGTTTGCAGGAGAGCTTGAGGCTGACTCCAGGGAGCCTGGGTCATAAGGCAGGATGGGATGACAGTACATTGCAGGATAGAATATGATTTTATTAATGAAATCGAGATTAACTGAGTATCAAAAGGCAGTGATGAAATATTTAATTTCAGAGCCTCATTTCTGCAGGAACTACACAGGACAACATGTATGATGCTTGTTTACCCATACATTAATTTTCCAAACACTTATTCCAGTCAGGATCAGACCTGGGGGCTTTCCCAGGCAGCATTAAAGAGTGGACATTATGTTTATGATGATCAATGAAAAATACCGTGAAAATTATGCAAATTAAATACCTGAACAAAATGTGATTGTGATAAAATTGTTGTAACGTACTACATAACGATCTTTTCTTTCTTTCATCTGATATCGTAGGTAAAATTAAAGATCCTGTCTGCATTTATACATTATGCAGTGCTGTTAATGGTTTCCATATGCACCTTCCAGGATAGCGGACACGGTTGTCAACGTGGCCCTTTTGTCGTGGCCCATTATCCTAACGGTGAAGTAAAGGAAAGTTGAATGAGTTGTTCATTCCATCCTGGCAGGACATTGGCAGCGTGGCCGCAGAGAACAGCCAAACCTTCTGGGAAACTGAGCCCCAGGACAAGCAGCAGACGAATGCTGATTCTAGAACAACTCTCTCTCCCTATCCCACCTGGAGAAAGGAGACACTTAAGTCAGAATGCTGTTCATAGATTTCAGTTCAGCATATAACACTATCTTCCCCCAAAGGCTGAGCAGGAAACTGAGCAAGCCGGGACTGAGCACCTCTCTGTGTAACTGGATCCTGGACTTTCTGTTACACTGCACTGCCATGCATAACTCAAACCACATCATCAAGTTTGCTGATGACTGTGGTTGGGCTCATCAGCCACAACGACGAATCAGCATACAGAGATGAGGTTCGGCAGCTGGCTGTCTGGTGCTGTGAGAACAACCTGTCACTGAATGTGGGCAAGATGAAGGAAATGACTGTCGACTTCAGGAGGAATCGCTCTGCCAACAAGCCACTCAGCATCAACGGCTCCCGGTAGAGACAGTAAAGAACACCGAGTTTCTGGGAGTACACGTCTCAGACGACCTCAACTGGACCAGCAACCTCGCCCCCATCACCACAAAGGCTCAGCAACGTCTTTGTTTCCTGACACGACTGAAGCGGGCCTACCTACCTCCCCCCATCCTCACCGTGTTCTACAGGGGCACCATAGAGAGCATCCAGACCAGCTGCATCTCTGTCTAGTTCGGCAGTGCCAGTGCTGCCGACAGGAAGAGCCTGCAGAGGATTGTCAAACCGGCTGGTAACATCCTCGGAGCGTCTCTCCCCTCACTGCAGGAGATCTTCTATAAGCACTGCATTAGGAAAGGCCTCCTGCGTCGTGCAGGACTCTTTCCACCCCTAACATGGACTCTTCATGCTGCTACCATCTGACAGACAATACCGCAGCATCAAAGCCATGAGAGAGCTTTTTCCCACATGCCATCAGACTCATTAACATGCTGCCTGTCCTCCCACTCCCAACCACACACACCTGAACTGTGAATGTGACTGTACCTTACTTGCACTTATGCAGTTTACTTTACACATCACAATGCACAAAACACATCCATGCCAAACTGCATTTGCAAACTGCCTAGTTACTATATTTTCTTTTGTCAGAATATTCATATTTATATTGAAACTACCACTATTCAGTTGCACAATAATGCACGTGTAACTACATTCCAGCATTGCAATTACAATTTTTCTACTTGTCTGCCACTGTTATATTTGCACAATACCTCCTAGAACTAAATTGCACATTCTTTACTTAATATGAGCTCATATTTACAGTTTATTTAATATATGTTTATTTTATATATATTTTTTTTATCCTCTGTAATAACTGGTGCCACATCGTCTCGTCTCACTCTACATATGTATATTGCTGAGATGACAATAAAGTTCACTTTGACTTTGACTTAGGAGGCCCCTGAATTCAGGCAGACACAGAAGGAACAGAGCAGGAAAGAGGGGACTTAATCGGGGTAAGTGCTGCAGTATTGCCGGACTCTGGGAGTTGAATGTGACTCAGTAGCAGAAGTCAAGAGGAGAGCCTTACAATAACCTCCAGCCATCGTTGTACCAGTGCCAAAGAAGGCAGCAGTCTGCTGTGTCCGTGACTACCACCAGGGGGCGCCACCAGGGGCACCTACTCCAAGCATCAGGAAGTGAGCTAATCATGAGCCACATAAAGATTGGAGCCACTGCAGTTTGTGGGCTGCTCAGATCAATCTATGGAGGATGCCATTCCATTGGTCCTCTACCGGGCCCTGACCGATCTGAAGAAGAAAGATACGTGTGTAGAACATCAACTCATGGATATCAACTCAGCATTCAGCACCATCATCCCCCAGCAACCGACTGTTAGACTGGCTCAGTATCTCTCTCTGTAACCGGATCCTGGATGTCCTGATTGGTAGGTCACAGCCAGTCCTGAACACTTGCACCCTATTATGCTGAACACCAGTGTGCTTCAGTCCATGCTGTTCACGCTGCTGACTGTCAGATCCAACACGAGCTGTATCATCAATGCTGCCGGCGACATCACAGTAGTGGGTCTTATTCGTGGTAATAATGAAACTGTGTATAGCGTTGAGGTGAAACGCCTCAGACTGGTAAACAGCAATTTATCTCTGAATGTCAACGGGAAAAGATGACGTCCCGGCCTGTCTTCTCCCTCCAAGATCGATGGCCCCACAGTGGAGACATTGACAAATGCCAAGTTCATTGGTCAGCACATCACGGAGGACCTCCCCATGTCGGCAAACACCTGATCCTCACCATGTCCAACAGGGGGCACCATTGAGAGCATCGTGACCAGCCGCATAACTCTCTGGTATGGGAGCTGCGGCGCCTGAGACCATAAGAGGACAGTGCAGAGCTGAACACACCATCAACATCCCTCTGCCCTGTGTGCAGGACATTTTCCACTCACTGCATCTGCAAATCCTCCCACAAATTCTTTGCCCTTCTACTGTCCTGCAGAATGTTCCGCAGCAGCTGGTCCTGGTCTGCCAGGCTGTGCAGCAGCCTCTTCCCGCAGGCTGTCATACGTCTTACCGCCATGTTGCCCACAACTGCCGAAGCACTGGAAAACATCACCTACATCTGCTGCACTGTCTCTTAAAGTATGGACAGTACCTCCATGCACTTCCCAGTGTTATGCAGTGTGCCGATTATTGTTTGTCTGTGGAATGTTTGTTATGTAGAAAATTTAAGTGGCCTTCCCTCTCTCTCCCCTCCCATTTAATTATTCATAATTATACAAGTTTTTTCACAATATGTAATGTATTTCAAAAGCTCTTTCTTTAGCTCTGTAATGTTCGTCATGAATGTTGCACTGTAGGTTCTGGAGGAATATTATTTCATTTCACTGTCTATTGTACATGGCTGAGACGACAGTAACACTTTACTTGACTTGATGGCCTCATCATAATTTATGAATAATTTATTCCAGTGTTTTCTTTCGGAGCCTCATAACTCCAACACCCCTTTGAATGACAACATATTTTTTGTTTGAAAGCAGGTAAAGAGTACGGGAGACTGGGGATGCTTGTAACATGGGTTAACTGTACACATAACTCACTCTGCACACGCTCAGTTTAGTCTTTATTTCACATGTGAAGAAGGAGCACCCTGTAACAAACACACTCAGATTTGTACGGAAAAAAGTAATTTGAGGTAAGAAAGTAATTTTTTTTTATTTCATTTATTTTTGTGACGGCACTGCAAGATTTGTACTTAAATAATTTTTATAATGTACCTATTGTATCTTTTATACAAGTTCTGAGTGCTAATATCGTTGCTCTTAGCTTCAAGGTAAACTTGTTCATGGCCGCCACAGTCTGGGATAGATGTAACGGTGATTCTCCAGCTGCCCACCAGGCCACTTCTCAAGTCCAGGAAACATCTGCTTTGTGTGTATGGAGCATTTCAAAGTCTAAGGAAAATTGGGTGAAATGCATAGACCGGGGTGGGGGACCTGATTTACAGTATGGAGAGCCAGTGCCGGTGTGGGTTTTTGGGATGACCTCTCAATCAGCCAATAACACTGGGTCCCAGGGACTGGAGTTGAGAACAGCTGTTTTATTATTGGCTGATGGAGAGGTCATCCAAAAAAACCCACACCCACACCGGCCCTCCATGGATCAGGTCCCCTACCCCTGGCATGGACTGTACAAAGTGGGCCCATCAAGCTTGTACACCAGGAGTGCAATACACCTGTCAGCACTGTGATCCTGATGGTGACTAACGTCACACACACATGCAGACATGCCCATTATTATTCAGTTATTAAAACTGGTGCAACGTTGCACATCTTATTATGATCTTTGAATTTAATTGTGATTAACATACATTGTACATATATACATACATACCCACAAATTTATAATGCTACATTTAACCCCGGGCTGTCTTACAACAATTCCTGACTATGAGGTAAATTGTAACATTTCACTCCATGTCTTTAAAGCTAAACCATCCATTGCCTGTTGGTGATACAGAGATAAACCTGCACCATTTAATAAAAAGCACATGCAAATAGTGTTAAAAATGTGTTAAATTTTGCTCTGAGATACAGGCAAAAATGTTAAAAACAATACAACCATCCCCCCTACTTCCTTTCCAATTAAGTAAAAAATGTATCCCTTCCCCCCCCCCACACCTTTGCTGGGGCTCAAAAATAACATTTTTAATAAACACGTGTGCACTTTTGGGTTGCTTATTTCATGAAAGGGAACTAGTAGCAGGTCAATGTTTCCTACACAAGCAGATTAATACATGCATATATATACCATTAAACAGCCCTTCACTGTTTCTTAATAACAAGTAGGTAAAAATTCAATTCACAAGCTAAACTTTGACCTTCACCGGCAAAAGTTATCAGACGGATGTGCCCGTTTTAAACGTTCCAACAAGCAATAGCTAACCCGAGTAGCTGTAATAGAAAAAAAAAACACACACGGCTCATAAGAAAACACTTTGAATCTGCTATCTGTGGTGCGGAAAATGTACTATTCTCAAAGGGAATTAACCACAATAATAATAAGGAAGGCACAGTATGTGCAAAAACAAAAAAGGCCATCAGCTGAATTGGAATCGCATGACTCCATACTGCAAATGAATTATGACTAACGTTACATTTCTGTTGCCATTCTTCATGTTTTTATACGACAGAGATTAGAAGGACTCACTGTAAATGTATTAGGTGTGTTTAACTTTTGTTACTCTGAATCTCAAAAATTAGTATGCTAATAATAAAGAAATATTGAAAAAATATTGCTATTATTGCCTTTTGTTTACATTTTATAGCAAGAACAGACTTTTCTTGCAAGGTACGTCATGGATAGCCAAGCCCAATTGCACTAAGATGGTGTAATTAAAAGTATAGTTACTTGAAATTTTAATTATTATTTTTTTTTACATATCTAAGCATCGGTCATAACCATAATGCCAAGTTGTTTACGTTATGATCCATAATAAATCAATACGGTACGATCTTTTTTTCTGTTTCGTGCTGGTATGCTGGGAACGGGTGTTGTGTGTCTTGGAAAAGAAGACCCATTCGCCACTAGGTGTCACGTTGATATCAGAGAATAATAGTTATTTTTATTACATTTTAAATACACTTGAATCATGTACAGTACTGACCAAATAATCTGACGGTAAATTTCTATGTAAAATAAACATAAGCAGACGATTAGTCTTTTTTGTGGGAACAGGTTTCGAAGCGCAGCTTTACAGCGCAAACTTGAATTGCGTTGTGCTGTTTGTCTCCGAAGAGGCTCCGTAGCTACTAGACGGGGTCGGTGGTGTAGTGGCGACGGGACCGGGCTGACACGGCGCTGTGGCAAAAAAAGCTGCGTTTTCACTCACCGGCGCGACTCGCCCAGCGGTCCCGCCAAGTTCGGTGGTTAGGAAGGGCTGCACTTTCCAGCTCCCCTCGGAAACGGTTACAAAGGCAACTCAGTTGGCGCGGCAGCTTTGCCAGCCAGGCACCACTTCATCCCCGCGGTTGTCCCAACCAGCTGCCGGCATTTAAAGTTTACCAGGGAAAAAAGCCACCATTGATGGGCAGCCTGCCTGCGGGTTGTGGCGGTCGCCGAGCTGCCCGGAGCCCCGCGCCCTTGGCCCCGCCTCCGCCGTGCTGACTCCGTCTGTCTCCGAGCGCCTGCGTCCTGTCCGAATGGAGAAGGCGGCCGCGACGTCTGAGGTCCCGAAAGTAGCAGCTGGCGGCGGGGTGTCCGAGGGCTGCCGACGCAGCTGAGACTTCGTGTAGCTTTTAAAGCGTGGGGAGGCAAACCGGCGACATGTTCCCCGTCAGACCCGGGAAACCGACGTTCAAGTCGTACCTCACTCCGCGGGTATGGGGTGTTAAACATGCTGGCCGTCTTATGTGCGCATCGAGCTTCTAACCGTTTGTCCGGTTCGGGGACTTGGGGTCACTGTGCTTTACCAAAGTTTGCTAGGTGCTCACTGGCTTGATTCTAATACTAAGTAAATGCGATTTGTCCGCTAACAAACTTGCCGGATGCGCAAATGACAGAAACATGATGTTTTTCAACATGTTAAGGAATGATGCGCTACGCAAAACGGTGCTTATAAATGTGTTTAGCTTTTTTAAGCTGCGGCGCAGGTGTGCAGCCACTAGCGTTTCATTTAACGCGGCATGTTAATGTGTAGCTGGTTAAGTAGCGCAGCTTGTTTGCAGCGTGTAACCGGACGGTTGTGTGCTTTGTGGTTTTGAGCAGACCGAAGTGAAGACTCCTGTCCAGGGGATGAAGAACCTGGAGGCGAAGTTGCTGCCCGGTAAGCCGAGATGGGCTGTCGGTAACGGATTAGCACATGGGCTCGCCCGTGGGGAATATTACTGCTATCTCACCCTGCCGCGCTATTTTAGTTCGTAGTCGGCTCTGATGTGACGCACGAAATGATAGTTTCAGTTTTTTTTAAAAAATAATATCTTCTTTGCATCAGGTTTGCCTTGATAGCTACAGGTTTTATGACGCTGGGAAGTCATAAGAACATTTTGAGATGCGTTAAAGTTTGGCTTATAAATTGCGTATCGGGTTCCCTGCACTATCGGTAATGGAGCCTTGATGTACACTGTACTACTTTATTGAATTGAATTGAAATCAACAGGTTACTGTTAAATGAACTTTCGCAGGTTCGTAAGCAGCTTTCTCCATTGTCCTCCTTGCCACACGGACCTGTGCTGTGTCTAGGCTGAAGTTGTGATTTTGGGTGCAGCCTGTGCAATGCTCAGTTCCCTGCATAGTTACTAACACCACAAGGTCTGTATTCATGCACTGTATTCAGCGCTTGGCAGATTGCATTTTACAAAGACCGAGGTATCTAAGCTAGTGACATTTTATATAATCTTATTGCATGAAGTCAAACAGATATGTTGATATTGAGGGGGAAAGGGTGAAGATGACTTGTGAGATGCTGGTTGAGTGTTGAGTGCCTCTTTAGATTGACCAGATAAGATGTCACTGCAGTGATCAAATGTTCCGGTGGTTACATGAGCAAGAGTAAACCTTTATTTTTGGCTCAGGCAGTTTTGGTAAAACTGAAAATGCACCAGCTGTGTACAGTTATGAACTGGAAAAACAGTTCTAAAATTCTCCTCAGAAGCATGGTTTTGTATTGCATTCACTGCCTCTTGGATTCCATATAAAATGATTACATTGACTAAATGCCCTTTGATCTTTCAGTATAACAATCTGTTTTTGAATTTTTGCACATTGTATTGCAGCTGTGAACCTCTTGTATGTTATTTTCCCTACCTGTGTGATTAGTCATTTTAAATCTGCTATTACCACATGACCTCTCTTTTTTTAATTGCTAGATGCCATAGATAAGTGATAGTTGCTTTAAACTGATTATGAAAAAGGAATGGTTTAAAATTTTTTCGGCAGGGGTCATCTGTACACGGATGTTGTATTTGTGCCTCAGTATTATTCCTGAATAGATCCCTCAGAAGGAAAAATGAGAGAATTCTTCTTCGTCTAACTTGACGACCGAGTTTTCCATTACCAACCTTAACTGGATCGTCCCTGTCTCCAGAATAGCAGCACCTTCCATTCTCTCAAAAGAGCACAAAAGAAAACAAGTTTTGCTGACCGGCTTTTATCCTGAGCTCTGTGTGTTGGGTTTTATGGGGAAGCTTCTGTGCTGTGCTTGGGTGTGGCTTCTTCAGCTGTGTCATTGTTGTTGGATCAGGTCATCCAATGAGCGTTTTTTTTTTTGTATTTTCTGGTCTCATGCTTCCCAGTCACACTTGCAGCTCATAGGTCCATTTGGGGAGAACCAGAGTTCTTCAATCTCAGCACGTTTCACGCGCAGCACCCCTCGCCTGGCAGATGGTTAGAGACTACCCTGTTAGCACTATCGGGCAGATATATATTGGTTAAAATCTCCACATCAGTGCACCACAATATGATTGTTTTTGGAATGATCACATCATCTATGCAGAACTGAAAGGGCACACTCCTGGTTTTAACCAACAAATGCAAGCGATACGAAACATAAGCCATGTCTGCTTTTTTGTTATGACACCTGTTTGTCTGCCTCCTCTTCCTGATACGTGGTGTAATGCAGTCCTGTCGCGTGTCGATACAGATTATGGCCAAAAAGGCAGCACTTTGTATAATGCGCCATATCTCCCTGCCAATGCAAACACGGCAGAATTGTTATTGAAGACTGAGATTGCATAGGGGTGTGAATGGAAGTTTTAAAGTGACTGATTGTACAGCCTTCCTGTGAGGTGGAGGGCTTGCGTTATATAGGTATCACTTTCCCTTTCCCTTCTGTCCCGCTGTTCCTCTTTCAGAGAATTCCCCAGAGCAGCATTTCCAGCTTTCTGTCAGGATGCGAATGTGCTCATTCCCGGCTGTCACGGCCTTCCCTGGTCTGTCCCAAGCCACTTGGAAGGCCTGAATGCCACCTCTCCCCCTTCAGGGCCCTTGTGCTGTTCAGCCCAGTCTCTCAAAAGCAAGTCATACGAATCTGTATCTAAATGTGTGTGTGTGTGTGTGTGTGTGTGTGTGTGTGTGTGTGTGTGAGACAGAGAGAGAGAGTGAGATTCATCTGGACAGAGAGGCTATGCTGGCTTTCTAGTCCCGAGTCCATTCTTGAGTCCCTCACCAGTTTGTCAATCTATTCTTTGTTTTTGCTTCTCTCCAATCTGCCTCCCTTTCTTGTTTCCTCCTCTCTATTGTCTTTCTGTTTATGTTCTTCCGTCCATATTCCTTTTCCTTGTTTTCCTTTTCCCATCCCTGTAATGCTGTAAGCTTCCCATCTCTTTGCCGTTTCCCTTCTTCTATGCACGTCTCCCTGTTTTCTTTAGCCTCGAAATAAATCCGAGGTGCAGTTTTGCAGCTCTTTTTCGGCACGGGTAATGTTTTGCCCACCCCGTCCACAGTAAAGCTCTGGAGTATAGGAATGAGGAAGCTTTTTGCATCTTTCTGTTTTTGCAGGCGGTTCACCTACATGCTCAGCGGTGAGATTGATCAGCAGCTGGAGACCTTAGCCAGCCCTCTGCGCGCAGAATGTGTCGTTTCCTGTACAGGCTGCCGCGTAGCCGCTTCCTGCCCGAGAGTGGTGCTGTGGTTTGCCGTGGGCCATGTGAAGTCGTAGTTAAACTGTCTGCTGTGATCATTTTTGCACGAGGGGGGTGCTGATGAATGTGTGATCTTCCCACAGGCTGCTGCCCTGCTGTTATGACAGTGATAACATTTGCCTATAAGGTGGTGTTGATGCTGGATTCCTGGCATTGTGATTGGTAGCCATGCTCTTGTGACCTCTGCTATGGCCGACCTTTTTTTTTTTTTTATCCATATAATCATTTGAGTCTCCTCACACAGCCGGGGTGGCGGCTAATTTTTGCAGCAGTGTCCTGTCCTGCACCTCTCTTTCCCCCCCTCCTGTGCAGTAGCCTTGCACCTACCCATAGCAGAATTGTTTCCCTGCTGGGATCTGTGTTGTTTAACCTTTGACTTGCTCCAGGCCAACTGCTGGCTTTGTGCTAATCTGCCTGCAGGTCCATTGGGGAAATTGGAGATTCCTACCTTTGTCGTCTTTGAAGCGTGTGGAGTATTAGATGCGTCGCCCCCAACTTACCTGTTCCCACCTTAGCCTACTAGTAAGATGCCTGTGCTTCCCGTACTCCAGCAGAGCAGATGTCGTTCCTCTGGGAAGAGGGCTTGTTCTTGATGAAGGAGGAAGAGTAAAACGATGACTGTCTGCTGAATGACCAGCGGACGTCGTGACTCTCAGTGCTTGGTTTGCGCTGAAGTCTTATGGCGTTGACCTTGCAGTGTGACTGAGGTGTCTAAATCTGCTTTGCCTTTAAATGGTAAGAACAGGATGAATTCAACACCCTGGAACACAAATGGACCGTAACAGGTTAATGACATGGTCAACTAATGCCTCACCTCTCCATAATTTATGCAGAAATACTATAGTTATGTAAGAGGATACACCATCACCACATTGTGGAAAGTGTGCAGGCCCAGTAGGTGTACAGTGATCAGAGGTCATCACCAGTCCCCTTTTATTTTTGTTTTTTTTGTTTGCTGGGGACGGGCTTTCGAAATGTCTCAACATTCAGGTTGGACTCGCTTTGTTAATTAGTGCTCAAAATCTTAGACCTTGAATGCTTGCATTTTCAGAACTGATTACAGCTCCCCTCCCCGGAGCCATGTTTCTGCGCCATGTGACCTTTGAGCTGTTCTGAGCCATTTTACGTGACGGTTTTCCATTAACGGCATTCGGCCGCTTCTACGGCCCCGTTCTGCATGCTAAATGAGCAGAGCAGTGAGCAGGCAGTGGTTTGTCTTCTTTGCCATGTGTGTGACTGTAGGATGTAAAGCCCACGTGACTGACAGTGTCCATAGGCTGCTCTCGCGGGATTGATCTTGGCATGATTTGGCAGCAGCTGAAGCTTTGCCGTGTGGGCAGCGAGTCCCGCCATGAGCGGTGGTGCTGTGGAGGCCGCAATCTAAACCTTGAGTTCTCTGGGCAGCGGTGGCGCTTGCTGTGGCTTTAAAGCCATTGATAAGCATGGTTATGTGTTACATTAAGAAGGCTGATCAATCTGTCCACTTCAAGCACAGGGTGTTTATTATTATTATTATTATTATTATTGTTGTTGTTGTTTCTTATACCCCTAAAGCTGCAATATTGTGAAGACATCATCTACCCCTGATGCAACTTCAGGAAACAGCACTTTCTACACAGACAACTGTTGTTCCTAAAACAATGCTTAATTTTTTAGCAGGACTTCCTGGTAGCTGAATGCACATTACTCCAACTGGCCATTCTACATTCCCACCTGACGGCCCAGTTCGTCCAGTGGGAGAAGGTAGCACAGTGCCTGAACGCATCAGGTTATGACCACATAGAGATGCCAGTTGGAGTCCCAGAAACAGGAGCGGCTCATGTACTTTCCTTGTGTACCTTGTCTTTTGAACACATTCGTCAGATGCTTAAATCCATAACAGCTGCGTTGCCCTAGAGCAACATTTTGGAGATTACTCATGTGGGTTGAGTCACAGTTTTTTGTAAGTTTGTCGCTTGCTTGTTTTATTTATCCTGGAATCACAAGAGTACCGTCTGTTAGTTGCATTTCCCCCTGAAAGACACTTTCTGATCTGTGCACATGAAAGCTGCCCCCCCCCCGCTGTCCCTTAGAGTGGAGATGCAGCACAGTTTCACTGAAAGCTCCTCGTGGGGGGGTTTATCAATCAAAGGCCCCACCATCTCCCTCTGCTGATGGTCCTGACAGCTCTTGCATGCGGTTCCCCAGAGGTGTGAAACTCGCACTTCTGGTTTCGAAGGAGCATTTTTGCTGAATGCACGTTGGCTCTGAATTTAGCGTTTGGAATTTGGCATCAGAGATAGACCCTGGATGCATCCCAAAGTGGCTGGGGTGCTGAAATAAACCTCCTCGTCAATCCCACAGTCGGGACGTCATTGTATGGGCGG
>JAODKF010000009.1:9020180-9037944 GCA_026779585.1 Mormyrus proboscirostris
ACTTGATGGCCAATTTCACATGTATTTTGTGTACTTTAAAAATACAAAATACTGTATTTGTATTTAATACATTTTTTACACAGTATTTTGTATATGTATTTAGATACAAAATACTGAGTGGAAAAATGTATTTTTATTTTAAATACATTTCTATGTATTTATGCCCATCTCTGTTGGAGGGTGAGTATTCTCAGGAGCAGAGGGGCGCGAAAATGGGCAGTGGAGTGTTTAGTGTCCTTGGGGAAGAAGATGGACTTGGCAGAACTTCCTCAGATGCTCCTGTACCTTCTGTCAGACATTAACAGGACAAACAGTCCAAGTAATCGATGGTACTTTGAAACATAAGTCGCACATTTTTGTGACCTCACAGGTGATTTCGTTTAAACGACCGCAGTTGATTTGGAAATTAATGGCTGGGTGAGACTTTGTCCCATAGTCCACATGACAGTACTGTGCTTCACATCTACAGCTACTTGAACTGCTCATGGTACACCTACTTCCTGTCAGGTGATCAGTACAGTTTGTAGACCCTGCAGTTAGTTGGTAGCATGTAGCTGCCGCATACAGCCCAGGGGGCAGTGTGACAGCCGCGATTCACCCAGGTCCGATCGCCAAAATAGATAGTAGAGCATCTGTATATGGTGACTGGAGCTGCTGTGTAAGAAGCAGCCTTCTGTTTGGATGTTTAGCACAAACAAGCATGCTTTTGCCTTTTGCACAAGTACATTGGAATGCTTCTGGTGACCAACCCCTTCTTGCTCTCTGCAGCACCCTTACAGCTGGGGGTCTTACTCAAGGGCCAGTGGACGTGTGACTGTTCTGCCGAGGCTGGGGCTCCAACCAGCGATTTTCTGATCGCAGACACAGAGACTTAGCCCACTGGGGTACTCGCCGCCCTGAGCCCCTCACCTCGCTGAGTTATCTAAACCCTGTTCTGAGGTTTTAGGATTCACTGGCTCATTTTCATGCACCCTGATTGGCTGATCAGCAGCAAATTACAAGGCTTTAAACAGCTTTCCCACGTTTGCCTGTTTGTGAGTCAGCTCTGCCCCTCATGTGTGACATCTTCCATTTATATTAGCGGATCTAAGAAGCCAAGCAGGATAAAACAGGGCCGTGTATCAGAAGCTCTGAGTGTCAGTCTTGTGCTAAAGAAGTATGGAGGCAATCCAGCACATCTCTGATGCGGCTCTGTGTGATCCTGAACCTTCCGTAAACAGGGATGTCATTTCTAAAGCGCTGCCTCTCTGCTTCAAGTATGAGGCTCGTCGTCAGATGAATAATGTCACCTTTTTATATGCAAATACCCACCTACTGCAGATTTATTGATACCCGTAGAAAATAATCAGTTGCTTTTTGCAACAAACTGGGTCGTTTCTCTCAAGGCCTTCTAGATGAAAAGAGTACTCTGGAAAAATTGGCGGGAATCTTTCCTTTTATGAACTGGAGTAGTGTACCGCTAATCCTAGGCCAGCGTTGCCATCTTGCATTAGTTTGTGTGTCACGTGCTGTCATCAGAGTGGTACCATAGAGAGGTTGCTTACAGTGGTGTTTAGCGTATGTGTGATGGGCAGCCGTTTCAGCTGCTCTGCTTTGCTATCCAGGCCTGTATACTTAGAATGAGTCATGCACAATAATTACACTCCATCTTGAACAGCCTGCTATCTTGAACAAATGCTTCATCTGTGAGCAGACTGCACAGCTTGGGGTGGTTTTGGCTGTGCCTCTTGGTCCCAGGGTACCCTCTCAGCTTCTGGTATTGGGTCTTTTTTATGGATTCAGCTGAGCACGCTCAGCTATTCCACGCCTGGCATGTTTCCAGCACAACTAAACAGTGAATTTAAATGCCACAAGGGCCTTGGCTCTGCTGAACAAGTGCCCAATTAATCGTCGGATTGGGGCTGTTGAAGTGGTGTCGATTGTAGTGTTGATGTTGGCAGCATGGGGGCAGTGTTGCACAGTATTGCCATAATGGTCTTTCGCTACAAGGACCCTGTGGTGCTTCCTCTGCTCACACAGGAAGAGGTTTTCATCTTAAGATCAAGATCTTTATGCTTTAGTGTAGCAGAACTGTTGCTTCACTGCATATACACCAAGCAACTGTATATTAATTTATCAAATGTCTTTATCTGATCTACTGACCAGTACCTGACAGCACTCTGTCAGAGATAAAAGAAAAGCAGAAAATGAGCTAGATGCCTCTTGTGAGCTAAAGTTGGAGAATCTGCGGAGTCTTAAGTGGTGGGGAAAATTCCTGCTAGTGTTTATGAGTCAAGGTTGAAATGACAGGGCATTGTGACATTGGAAAGTCAGCAGTCTTAATAATGTTTTGGTCCGTAGTGACCTTGTTGGGTTCAGCATTTGATGGAGCTCCTCATGCGTGTTCGAGTACCTTCCTTGGTAGCCCTTGTGTCAGGAGAAAAGCCTCCGATTTCATGCTGGCAGGAATCTGGGAGAGATGGCTGTTTCTGTTCGCTGCCTTTGATATGGTGTGTGTGTGTGTGAATGCACTCGTGCACAGGTTAGTGCTTGAGTTGCCGGCGCGGAGTGTAAAGCCAGCGGGACTTTTTCTCTTGGAGACCCAGTCTGTAAGCTGTGTTCCAGTCCAGCTGAGCTCCGTTAATTAGGCTTGCCTGAACTCTTAACTGAATGAATCGCGCAATTAAAATTACATTTCACCAAACATGGTGAATGAGGGATTTAACTTTCTAATCAAACTAAATTATCATCAGGAATCATTTTAACAACATAAATGACTTGGTTAGGATATTCTAACCACGTGTTCATTGTCATCATTAATTCCCCCCCCACCCCCTTCCCCTAATCATCACACATACAAATTTGATGCTTAGAAGTTCTGAAATGCGCCGCCCTTCTTAGGAAGCCTGAGAGAGGCCCTCGCCGCATCAGCGTTCTGTCTCGGCTGTTGATTTTATTTGCAAAGTCGTAAGGATGCGCAGTCCTAGCGGGGATTCCTTCACTGGGCCCGCTTGCTTCATGCAGGAGTGCTGCAGTTAATGAAGCGCATCTGGCTCCCGTGGAGGTTAATGAGTTTGACCTGGTAAGGCAGCTTATGCTGTACGAGAGATCAAGAAATAGACATCTGGGGACTTTTGGAGGAGACTGTGCACCAGCCCTGTGGCTCGTTGTCATGTGAACCTTCAGCAGTTGCCAGGGACCATTTTAACTGCAATTTCTTCTACTGACCAGCAGGGGTACGAATAGTTCGTCATCCATCCATCCATCTATCCGTCCATCCATTCCAACTTCCGACTGCTTATCCTGGCAAGGGTTTTGGGTGGGGGAGCGTGTGCCTATCCACAAGACGGGGGGGGGCGCATTCTGGATAGAATGCCTGTTCATCACAGGGCTGGTTACTGTAACTGTATCTTAGCTTTTTATTTTTTTAAATAAGTAAAAAAAAAATGTTTTTTTCCTTTTTTTACTATGACACTTTTGAAAATTTGAACTCATAAAGAGAAGAATGTTGCAATTGCCTTGTTATGATTGAGGTAATCAGGGCGAAATGAACCTTTGTCCTCAGATATTGGCATCACAATGCAGATAGAATAAAAGTTGTACCGCAATACAGCAAGTAATACAAAATAAGGCAACACTTCTTGCCTATAAACATGCAGAATTAAATAGCTTTAAATAGCACAGCTTTCCTCTCTGGCTGCCTGGTATGAGTCGTGGGCTTGTCTACACTAAGACCTTAAGGGCGTATACAGCAGAATGTATTTAATAAAAATTCTTAAGGCAAACTGATTAATTGTCTTGAGGCTGCTGCATAAGAGAGGTCAGAATAACAGTACTCTTTCAGAATCGTAATCACTCGCAGCACATATTGATGTTTTCTCATTAAAATTTATTCTGGCCGTTTATGCAGGCGTATAATAAGGTCTTACCTAGAATAATGTCTATTTTATATAAAATTTATATTTATATTTATATTTTATATAAAAGTCTGCTACAATCGAGAAATCACTCCACTCTTTATGTGAGGACCAAATGGGAGAAGGAGCTGGGTGAAGAAATCCCAGAGGAAATGTGGGATCACATGTGGAGAGACCATCTTAATACAACACATTCACAAGAATGGAGGCAGTTTATCTGGAAAAATCAAATTAGATTCTTTATTACACTTAAAATTACAAGTAAACGAACAAAGACAGATCAGCAATGCTGGAGACTATGTGATCATATAAACCCAGACCATACACATATCTTTTGGAATTGTAAAAACATTCAACCCTTCTGGGTTGGATTCCATTCAGCTCTTTGCAAGGTCTTAGGATACCAGATACCACCAACATGTAAAGTGTTGTACTTAGGTCATATTCATGGAACGGTGGGTAAGGGGGATCAATATTTGACTAAAATCCTGCTTGCTGCTGGGAAGAAAGCCATCACTAGGAATTGGCTTAGGGTGGACACCCCTACGCAGGAACAATGGGAGGGGATAGTGGATGAAATATGAAATAAAAGACATGGAAAGACTGACTTACAGGATAAGAATGAAGGAAGAAATGTTTGAGACTGACTGGGACAAGTGGTTGAAGAGAGGGATGAATGATTGACTGGCTTGGGAAAGATTGCTCTCCTTTCTTTTTTTTTTTTTACTGCAGGTGCTATACTTTTTTTTTTTTAGTGTATATTGTTTTTGATGTTGGATTAATAAAAATAAAAAGTTATAAAAAAAAAAAAATTATTCCTGCCCACTTGAAGTAGCAGTTTGTGTCCACCTAGTAACTGACAGTCTTTGTGATATTGGATCGCCGCTTCCGAGTTATAACGATTCAACGCAAGCGTACTTGTTTTTCAGTGTATTCAGGTGTAGTAAGAACATCAAACAGCCCAAACCCTGCTGGGAATCCATACGAATAGTTTGGAGGAAAGGAAGGATCCCTGTTAATCGAACTTCATCTCTCCAGCTGACAGCACAGGCGATGACGTCAGCACGAGGGGGACGCGTGTGACCCCATCAGAAGTGACGATGGCTGCCTCAGGCAGAGGATAGTGCTTAGAGAGCAGGGCCAATCTGAATACCTTCTCAAATCACACACCTTATTAAAAAAAACACATTACTATAAAAATGGTCTGTATTGCCATTGTCCTCTTTGTTTATCCTTTCAGGTATGTTAATCATTGGCGTCTTTTTTTCCTCCCAACCCACGGAATTCTTGCTCTCCAGGATCTTCCCCTGCCATCTGTTCACTCACCTATTCATAGGCACCCATTCGCCTGGTCTGCTGTTCCAAAGTGGTGCAAGGAAACGCCTGAGCACCATCCCATGATGCATTGCGCTATTGCACAATAAGCGATGTGTGCTGTCAGGAGGCGGGTCACTGTACATCCCAACAAGACAAAGGAGCCGCTCCGAGTGCTGTCTGCATCTCTAATGCCTATCCTCTGCGCCCAGAGACATTGCTTCTCAGCATTGTATTAAAGAAACCATCCCACGCAAGAACACAAACACCTTCAATGCATAATAATGAAGAGAGACGATCTGTATGTCCTACAGCCTTTTTTTGGGACATCCAGCTGTCTTTTACAGAAAATCCTCTTGAAAATATGAACCCTTAGTCCTCTGCTCTTCAGTGGTGAATTAAATGAGTTTTTTTTTAAAGTGTGAAGGCTTTCTGAAGTTTTAAGTGTTGCTGAACTGAAAAGTTCATCACTGAGATGTTCAGCTGGGCAAATCAAAGAATAGGGCGATTCTTTACACAGGGATGGTGACAGAAGACAAAAGCTGATTTACTGTCTGAATGAACAATGGCAATGAAATATGGCATTGTGACTGAGCACATGGGCAGTAATATAAGTCTGGGAAAGGGACTGTGCTCTTGTACAATCGAGCAGGGTGCTGAACTTGAATTTCTCCAGTAAATTATGCAGCTGTGCAATGAGGTAGAAATTGTATGCCACTTTAGCTAAAGCTGTCAGCAGTGTGATTAAACCTAGTGATGTTGCTAATACATGTATATAATATTCCTTCAAGTCTTTTAACATTCCATTAATTAAGTCATCGTTAAAATAGTAACAAAGTCACCTGAAGGTTGCCGATCAATTCCAGTTCTTGACAGTAACGTGGCCCAAACTGTGGACAGTTTACTACTATTTTTATTTTAGAGTTACCGTGGTAATCCATCAAGTCTGGGGATGTAATGCAAATCGGAAGTTGCAGTGGTACTTGGCTGGTTCTCGTTTGACCAGCTGTAACCTACAGCTACAAATGTAGCTACTTAACTTAAGATAAAAACTCAAGATACATCTCTTGTGGCCCCCCCACATCTGTCTCCAACAATTTGTGCTGCTCATCACTGACCCCCATCCCCTTCCCAGAAAGGGGGGGGGGGGGCGCAAAGGGTCCGCCGTCATACCCTACTGTGCCGTGACTCCGCCCGAGATCGGAGGGTGGGCTCTCGCGGCTTGACGTCTCGCTGCTACTATCCGGTGACGGCAAGCGTGTCCAACCTCCCCTACGCCTTGGTGAATTCATCTCAATTCTGGAGCTGTCTTGTAGTGCAGCCCCTGGGGGAGGGTGGCATGTGGGTTACCCCAGTGACTGGGAGACAGCAGCATGACAGACGAACCGAGGAGTCATTGACCCTGGTGAGGAGGACCGCCAACCCCTTGTGATTACTATACCATGCACAGGTCTGACAGTTTGCATTTGGCTGAGGCAGCTTCCGCTAGTCACTAAATGTAACAGTTCACGTCCTTCCTCCTGTCAGCAACGTTAATTGTTTAAACTGTCTGTTGAATAAAGATATGGGAGCAATGTAAGATCTTCTGTGTGCTGTGTGTTAAGTCTGTGTTTATTAGTATGTCTTAGATGAAGGATCACGTTTTAGGAGTCATTCATGCAGAAATTTAGGTCTTTCCACTGGGCTTCCAAAACGTCTCATAATGCAATGCTTCCGTTACAATTATAATGGTTTGATTTTTTTTTTTTCCTAGTAGAAAATGCATCAATTATTTTGTTGCGCATCACCGGGGGTGGGGGCACCTTGACAGCTTTGTCAGGCTTGCATGCGTGTGAAACTCTCATTTGCGTTATTTATGTTCATTGAAAATACCCTAATTATGGGGAATTTGCAGCGCTGTGAGGGGGAAAATGCAGATGAGGTGAAGTACAGCCTCGGGTTGTCTTTGCTTCTACATGTCAGTCTCAGAATGTTTACATACACACTAAAAATCTAGAAAATCGAATTATTGTGTTAGTCCAACTAAAACCGGACTTTTAAAGTATATGTACATGTTAGTCTGACTGAAATCATACTAATCGAATTTCTCAAAATCGGACTACGACTCCAAGATAATGCGACTGGGAGTGGATTTACTCCTGCATGTATATGTTCAATTGGACTCAAGCTGGCCTGGGTGCTCTGTGCATGATCCACAGTCCAGTTTCTCTCCCCCACGCTTTGACCTAGAAGTAACAGAAGAAGCCATGGAGCAGAGCAGAGGAAGTACAGCACATACGAAATGTACAACGCTGTAAATCTGTCCAGTTCACTGCTGAACTACAGGGCGCTTTTCCACCGCCCCAGGTACAGTACTTCTGGTACTTCAAGAAGGTATGAAAAGTACGGTATTTCAAGGTATTGGTTTTCCACTGGCGTAAAAACTGATACTGGTGCTGAATGACATCAAACGCGAGGCGGCGTATTTTGTACTGAATTCAAACAATGGCTGTAATATATTATTGGACTGGACGATGTGCAATATTAATACCATCATCACATGTTATGCACATCCAATTCTTACATCGCTAGTCAGCTAGATTAAGATCAGGCCTTTTCTTACCTTCATCCTGGATGGACATTATAGCGCAGGGACTTTACGTCTCGCTAAAACATTTTTACTCTGTCATAAGAAAAAAAAAATATGGCAAGTTTGCAATGTTAATGATTAATTCCACGGTTATCTAGTATACTGATATATGACTCCAAGACAGTCATAGTGATTTTTATCTTTGCTGTTTAAATCACTCCCTAGACAGATGCGTGAGTAATTTACGTTGAACTTCTTTTTTGTTTCATAAATACCCCAATATTAATTACAATAAAATCACATTGAAATATCTGAAAATTTTCCAATACCAGACTGTCATAGTGTATTATGCAAAATAATCAAAGCTTGTCACTTCATTTATCCACACAACCATTATTATTAATTAATTTTTAATATTAATTTTGTTAAAACCTTGGGTCCACAAGAGAAAAAGTCCTGTTTTACGTCTGTGATGTAATGGGTCAACTGGAAAAGCCCAATACTAACAAGCTGAATGGAGCCATATCACCACCTATTGTAGAGGAGTCAAACATACTTCAGTCAATAAATCGATTCCCCTCTTGTGCATGGATACTGGGACAAGGACAGTAGTCCGATTAAATGGCATAATCAGGCTATAACCGTAGCTTGACTTAGCATGTGAAAAGACTGAGTGGTTGGATGTCTCCCCAGCCACACAAGTGGGAAGAGACTGGACGTCTTAGTTTCCCATTTTATTATTTTTCTAAGCAGAAATGCCACGAAGATCATCCCTAACAATGGATTATCATACCACGGCCAACACAGTAGGAACCCATCACAGCTGCAGACTGGCTGAAAGAGAGGTTGACTGATTAAACAGCCCAGATTCAGTTACACTGATGGTCACACATGAGCTGAATTAAGAGAGCTACTGTTTTACCTTTGAGCAAAATACTTAACCTGAGTTACCCCAGTAAGACGTCCCACTGTATAAACGAACCGTGACTTTGTTGTCCGAGTTGCTGAGTGTGATGCATCATGGGCTGTTAGCTGTGGAGGTTCACTGCACAGATCAGAGGCCCCCGAGGTCCAGCAGAAGTGCTGCTCTTCGCTCCTCGGCTCGTCACCACTTTATTAAATATTTAGGCCCTTGTCTGACCTGAATTAAAATGCATTCCCTACAGCCTGAAGGACTCTGGCACTCGCAAACTGCACGCCATGTAGCGATGTAATAATTGAAAAGCAAAGATCATAATAAGCCAGTAACAGCATTGGACGCAACTCCAGGGGTGGGCTGCTCCTTCTGGCAAGGCGGTGGAGCTCTGCGTCGGCCTGCAGCAGGTCTCACTCCGGCTGTATCTGCCCGAACGCCTCCCTGGACCGGTGCCGTGGCTCCGCGCCCACTTCGAGGATTTTCTCCACCATCTGTGCAACAGGAAGTTTCCCAAGTGAGTCACAACCTCTGCATTTCTGAAGCAAAGGCCTGCGGTTCAAATTTGGCCGAAGGAAAGGAAGCAGCGGGGAGGAGAAACTTTACCAAAGTTTTTTGTTTTTTTTTAAGGTACATGCACCTGGAGAGAGTGACTGGAGGCTTTGATAGTGCTCACTGGCAAATGGTTTTCAGAGAGAGAGATTTTGTGTGGCCTGGGTTGTGATGTTAAATAAACACCACGGAGTGTAAACACTTGAGGTTGTTCTAATTACAGTTTAATGGGTTTGAAGATTATTATAGTCTCACCTCTGGGTAGTTGGTCTCTCTGGCCTATAAATGCTGCACAGTGTATGTTGTATGAACTGTGTTGAGCAGTGGAGGCCAAATGGTTTGGGACGTGGGCTTGTAATTCAAAGATTGCTGGATTCAATCCCTCACCAGTGCTGAATTTGTAGCCCCCTGCTATGTCGCATATGGGGTTAAATACAAAGTACACATTTTGTTGTACCATGACAACTAATCACTTTCACAACTAAGGAAGGTACTGTATGTGTGTTACAGCTGGGTAATCATTATACCTCTGAATGTTACATTTTATATCTTGTGCTTTCATTTCTTTATACCCCACCAGTGCCTGAGTAGGAACCCCTCCAAACACCCTGTGTGCCAGATGCATTTCAGGTAGGCGGGATGCCTAGTGCTGATTGGAGAAGCGGTACGTCAATCAGAGCTGGTAGGCCACATGCTGCAGGTGCCTGACGGGTGTGTGGGAGGGGTTTAAGCAGTAGCCCACTGATTCTTTGGGGAAAAAATGTCCATGTGAATTTAGACGGTCTGTTGCAAGTTGTATGCACAAATTTCTCAGAATAACAAATAATGCAGTTTCATTTTGGGAAAAGTCACATTATATGCCTCAGAGACTATTGTGTATAATAATTCAACAAAATGTAAGGATGAACACATATATCCACTATTTGCTGGCTCAGTACAGGGTCACAGCAAGCCTGTAGCCTACCCCAGGTAGTGGGGGACTGTGGATCTCATTCCATTGCAGGGCAAACAAACACAAAGGGTAATTCAGAGTCATGAATACCCAATGGTGACTTTGTAGACCTGTGTTTCCCAGTCCTGTCCTCGGGGGCCCACAGTCCGTCCATATTCTTACTCCCTGCGAGCTCCCTGCCAGACAGTACACATTTTTGCTCCCTCCCAGCTCCCGGTGAGGGCCAGATCGGAAAACACTGTTGTAGACCCACAAGAGGAAGCCAGAGTGCCTGTGGAAGAAGGAGAGACCATGCAGAGGAATCCTATGTAATTAGAAGAGAACATGCAGAAGAACACTTTGCAACAAAGAGAGAACATGCAGAGGAACCCTGTATAACAAAGAAAGAACATGCGGAGGGATCTTGTGTAACAAAGAGAGAACATGCAGAGGAACCAACATTTGTTGGCGGTTCCCAAGAATTCCGCACTGTCACATCGACCGGCATTGTTTGGCTGTGGGAGTAACTTTTTGCTGTATCTCGACTATTGTTGCTGTAGCAGTCATTTTTTGAGCTGCAGGTCATACCATCCTTTGTGGACTTTGCAGAAGAACATCAGCCAGGTGACCAGGTGATGGGTGTTTTTTTTCACCTCGCTGTGTCTTGCTGCTGGGGCGATGTCCATGGTGCTGAAAGTCTTTAGCGGGCATCTCCTGCTAAAACGGTAATCCTCTTGTGCCTCGGCCTTCATGAGACTCGCTGTGAGACGGCAAGCTCCTTTGTGACTCTTCTTGGGCTACAGGGCTGTCTCCTCTCTGAGGAACAGACTGTCTGGTGCCCCCAGGTCCTCACATACCCTTCATGGCCAGTAGGAAGCCGTAAGGTGTCTGTCTGTCCTCCACGACGTTTGTTTTGCCTGTTTTCCCTCATGTCGCGTTGTTCCTGATGACAGTGCAACCTTCCCCCTGCATCTGTGGCTTGTTCTCTGATAAACACACAGGTTTTATTTTTCAGGTGATGGGTCAATGAATAGGAGAGAGAAGTAATAAGAGAAAACCTGCAGGTCAGTGTCTTAAAAAGCATCGGACTGATACAAAGGCCAGACAAATTACTCATGTGTCACCTCCTTTGGGTACCCAAACAGCAGTAGGCCTTAAGCCTGGGGTTCCTTACAGACAGTAACTGTGCTGGGCCTTAGGCCTGGGGTTCTCTACAGACTCTGACTGCACTGGAACTTAGGCTTGGGGTTCCTTACCGACTGTGACTGTGCTGGGCCTTTGGCCTGAGGTTCCTGACAGACTGTGATTGCGCTGGGCCTTAGGCCTGAGGTTCCATACAGACTGTGACTGAGATATAATGTGAAGATACTTAGCTTCAGTCCAGGGAGGCAATCAAAATGTTTCTGCTGCTTTTGATAATTTAATAAAAATGGTACAGATGTCTAGGATCCTTTTAAAGGCTTTCTTCCAAAATAAAAGCTCTGCTTTTGCAGTTGGCTCCTGCCCTCCTTAGTTAGTGGCTGCCACTGCACATCTGTGACTCACTTGCTGTGACACATGAAATGGTCTCACTGAGAGAAACTCTGAGTGAAATGGTGAGAGAGCAGAGGTGGGCAGGAGGGCGCTTGTCTTCGGGGATTGACATGCATCTGCCCATTAAAGCCTGTTTATTCAAGCCTCATTATCCTGTTTCTCATTGACTGATACTTATCTGTAAAATCACATGCATACAGGTTGCTTCATGGTTCAATTCAGGTAAAAATCTAGCTACTAGTGGAACTCAAATGGAATCATGTGACGCAGGGGCTGGCTGTGATTGTGGACAGCGGATGAAGGGAGGAGGACATTACAAGTCTTGGAACCAGCATCATGACTGGGGTCACCGGGAATGAAATGAAGCTGAACAACACAACATACACATTATTGGAAAGAAGGGACACACAAAGCTAATCAATACGGATAAAACCCAGATACCCAACTCTCCCTCGAGACAGCTGGTGGCCAAGCCCCTCCCCCACCGAAGATAGTGGTAACAGGATGATTCTAGAGCATCCAAACATTTGACTATGGTGTTTCTGTAGCTCTAACCTCCAAAGAATATGTTAGCTGTCATGAATTGACAGACTGTCTTAGTTCACACTATGGTCTGTTTTTTTACAGTGGTTTATTGTCACATGCATGGTAACCGCTGTAAGTTCATCTGTCCCTGATGCATTGACCATGTAATTTGTTCCACCAGACGATGGCTGAAAATCCATTCTCATCTACATAAATTGTTCATTAACTCCTAGGTGTTGACTTACCGTAGGTTTGCAGTTGCCCTTTTTACTTCTTCCTAATAAAAGATTCTTTTCCCCAGCACAGAACTGCTGTTTTCACATCTTCTGAGCTGATTATACTGGCTGTAGAGTGGGTGGAGAAAGTCTGATTTTTAATACACTGCGGGTGTCCAAGGGGATATGAGCAAATACAACAGTAGGTTTCAGAAGTCCAAATTTCGACTGTTTATAAATTTTTTCAAAGTTTAATGTTCATTGCCACAATGATCCTGTATCATAATGAACAAAGGCGTTTCAAACAGGCAGCGGAAAGGTCGAAGACGGTGCTGCTAGATTTACAGGATAGTCATTAGCTTTGGCTTAGTAGTAGCCCAGTGCAGCATTTACTTCAGCGACTTGATCAATTGCAGTCATGCTGAGGCTTTTTCCTCAGCTGAATCTTAGATCACAATATTGTCTTCTATGCATTTTTAGAATGATGTTGGGCCCTGTTCTAAGATGTACCATTTCCTCGTAAGGAGAGTCTTTGGGCAGTGAGAGGGGAGTGCATGTGTATTTTTTTTCTCATTTCACTGTATGTTTTGCACATACACTATATTGCCAAAAGCACTGGGACACCCCTCCAAATCACTGAATTCAGGTGTTCCAATCACTTCAAGCACTTAGGCATGCAGACTGCTTCTACCAACATTTGCGAAAGAATGGGTAGCTCTGACGGCTCAGTGAATTCAAGCGTGGTACCGTGATAGGGTGTCACCTGTGCAATAAGTCCAATCGTAAAATGTCCCCGGTAGTAAATACTCCACGTTCGACTGTTAGGGCAGAGCAGAGATGGTGCGGCCGAGGTCAGACGCCTTCTGGATCACTGCGATCAGGCTGTGCACTTATCTGTTACCTTCTTTTGACTGTTTCTGTTTAATTATTCTCTTATCATGCACAGTTGCTTGGAGTGACCAGGGTTACATTTCACTACATGTTGTATGTTTACAACTGTGCACGTGATGAATAAACCTCTTGAATCTCGAATCTAGTGGTATTATAACACAGTGGAAGCAATAGGGAACAACAGCAACAACAATGTGGTAGGCCATGTAAAATCGCCGAGCAGGGACAACGCATGCTGAGGCAAACAGTGTGCAGAAGTCGGCCATTCATGGAATGGGTTTCCATGGCCGAGCAGCTGCACCCAAGCTTTACATCACGAAGCGCAATGCAGAGCGTCAGATGCAGAGGTTAAAGCACACCGCCACTGGACTCCAGAGCAGAAGAGACGTGTTCTCTGAAGTGACGAATCACGCTTCTCTGTCTGGCAATCTGATTGGACGAGTCTGGGTTTGGCGGTTCCCAAGAGACGGGTACTTGCCTGACTGCATTGTGCTAAGTGTAAAGTTTCGTGGAGGGGGGGGGGGGTTATGGTGTGGGGTTGTTTTTCAGGGATTGGGCTTGACACCATAGTTCCACTGAAAGGAATTCGTAATGCTGCAGCATTCAAAGCCATTTTGGACAATTTCATGTGTCAACTTAGTGGGAACAGTTTGGGGACGGCCCCTTCCTATTTCAACATGACTGCGCTCCAGTGCACAAAGCAAGGTCCATAAGGACATGGATGAGCAAGTCTGGTGTGGAGGAACTTGACTGGCCTGCACAGAGTCCTGACCTCAACCCGATAGAACACCTTTGGGATGAATTAGAGCAGAGACTGTGAGCCAGGCCTTCTTGTCCAACATCAGTGCCTGACCTCACAAATGCTCTCCTGGAAGAATTGTCAAAAATTCCCATAAACACACTCCTAAACCTTGTGGACAGCTTTCCCAGAAGAGTTGAAGCTGTTACAGCTGCAAAGGGTGTCCAACTCCATATTAAAGCCTATGTATTAAGAACGGGATGTCATTAAAGTTCATGAGTGTGTCAAGTGTCCCAATACTGTTGGCAATATACTGTATTTGATCTGTCCTTTACAGTTTCTTCTTGCTGTAAAAAGAAGTGACATCAAGTGGCCAGAGGTATGATGTTAATTCAGACACCTGATCTTTATTTTTTGGGTTTGTAATTGTTTAACAATTATTTTTCATCAGGAAGTTAGCATAATGGTTAGCCCTGTGGCGTCACCCCTCCAAGGCTAGGGGTCTGAATCCAGCCCCTGTTCTGCACGCCTCTGCAGTTGGCAAATTCTCCTCATGTTCTGTGGGCACCCTTTAGGTAGTCTGGTTTTTCTTGTGCATTTATCTAGTCATTGTGCTGACCCAGTTCCTGTCCCTCCTCTGTAACGCTGAAAAGAGAGACAGCATCCCAGATAACTGTGAATTATATTTTTAAGCTGATGTTGACACTGAGCACGGCGGTACTCATTACGACATGGCGACATATAGCCACGCATTCCTGATTATACTGTGATTGTTACGGGATAGCTCTTGGACTCACATCTGATGATTCATCTTCAAAGAAAGCAAAACGCTTGCATAAGTCATCAATTCTCCTTCCCCCTTTATGTTCTACAGTATTAAAGCTTTAGTGGAACAACTGAGGACAAGCAGAAACGCAAACAGGTTTCCGGAGCTCGGTCGCACTGATGTCTGAAGGCACTTAAAGGGATTACTTTTGTAAAGCAAGAGCCACATCCCAGATGTCAGAATGCCTGGCCCAAATCGAAAGTGAGAGTGAAAGGCAGCTTATCAAGATTACTATGGCACAGCCCACAGACAGCTCGCCTGGCTGCATAGCCATCATATACTGCAATGCTTGCTTTGCATCTGAAAGAAGATTCGGCCCAGGGAAAGCTGTGGGAGCCAATGACCAGCTTCTTTTAAAGAGCCCGGAGAGTCTTTGCGCCTGGATTCTGGCTAGTCTCTGTACTGTTATTGTCTGGAACAAATCTCCCATATTTACATTGGTTTGTATTGAAATTTTTGCATTTAATGACACCTTGTTTTGAAAAGAAGGATATGTATGCACAGGGTCAGGATAATATTTTGAGCTGTAAACCTTGACTGCATGCATGTTTTAAGCCACAGCTGCCCATGTCTGTAAGACCGACGCTCTCTAATGGCAAAATATTTAGTCACATTTGTAAAATAGTAACACCTGCCCCAAAAATGCATAATGCCATTAGATTCCCCACAACAGATTTCTTCTTCATCGAGTTAATTAAGTTAAAGACAGATGCACCTTTCGCATATGAAACAACAATCTGGGGCAAGCAAATGTCGTGTATTAAGAGAAAATGAATAATCTCTGTGACATTTTTCATTCCGTCTGAAATCTTTATTGCTGTTTCATTATGGAATTTGGCAACATTTCGGCTCAGGTTGGGTATGAAGAGAGACGTCTTGGTGTTTGACCCCTAGTATTATCGCTGTGGTTACTGGACGAAGGGCAGCCGTGGGGACCGGCGGGGGGCGGAAACGCCCCCCGCGTGCGCCTCCGAGCGGCGGCCCCGTCGCTTTGGCAGATTGACGAGCCGCGAGCTGCATTGCTGCGCGCCTTCCGTTACACAGGTTCCGGGGCCGACTGCCTATTTTTCTGCGTTTTATGCTTTTCAGGTTCCGGGGCTTACGGGCAGTGTCTGCGTGACCACGGGCTCATCGGAGGCTGTGTGAGGAGCGGCGCCCGCTCTCGCTGCCGGAAAGGAGAACCATTAACGGCTTTTTAAGTCTACATTGCTTTTGTTGGTAAGTTGTCAAATGCTCTATGGTTTCATTAATACTGCGTGAAATGGGGTCGTCGGGACGCGCGGCGTGATGTGATGCTTTGCGCTGGTTGTGTCTGCTGATGTCCCCGAAAGCTAATACGACGATGGGGGTGAAATGCGGACAGGTGCGCCTGTTCCTGTTTTTGTAAAAACGAACGATGCCGAGTTTCATTCTGGAATCTGCGGCACTTTTGTTACATCTTGTGGGGAACAATAAAAGCTGCTGCCGAGGTCTTCCATAGGCTTTAACAGAGGGCAGGAGCGATTGATATTCCTCGTGTCAGATATGCTTAGGGTGACTTATGAAGCATCAGGGCGCCTTTGCTGTGCGGTGGGGACCCGCTCAGCCTGGCTGTGTGGTCGGCTGCTCCGGAGTTTGTCACAGTAACCTTCCTGGGAACCAGTTCAGGTAGCCCATCAGCTTTCTTACGAGTATTTACACGATCACTATCAAAATTATTCTACTGATTTATACGTATGATTTATATGAATACGTGTGTACGAATTTGTGTGCGTATCTGAATCAGAGCAGTTAAGTTCGGAGCAGTTTAACTGGGTAGCGAAGATGCGCGTTGAGACGCAGTGAAATCTGTCCTGGAGGAAATAGATGCGCTATCTGGTGATACACCGTAAGCAGGTAGTGTGATCTTTAGCGGAATGAACAGCGAGCACCAGACCTCGGTGTCCTTCACGGAAAGGCGTGTGTGTGGGTGCGCTATGCCGGACTCCGGCCATCCTGCACAGGCGGCGGTGCACTTCATGCCGTCCGCCTGCCCGCCGCGACCGGCTGCACTCCTCCGGGCTGCTGAATGATTTATTGCGCTTGACGGGCTCTCTGTGGATTTCAGGCTCTTATGTTTAAAATCGGCGAAATCATAAAATTTATATGTACCGGCTTTACATCATGGGTGAGGGAGCTCTAGTTTGACGGCTTTGCTTAAACTTATCTAGGCTATGAATTGGAATCGAGGACTTGCATTAAATTATCATCCTTATTTGTAAATAAGGATGAAACAAATGCCACTTACATATATCACTTGTCTTCTGAATTTCAGTCCCTTTTATTAATGCAGAAGTATTACAGTACCAATCTTCCTAAAAACCAAAGTCCATAAAGTCGTCTAAATGAATGTAGTATATGGGATTATACTACACAACAATACAGTTACAGGTGCAGTAAGGTCTGGCGTCTAGTATTTAGCGCTAATGAAGCAATATATTGTATATATATGTTGAGACAATGACCATTGTTAAAAGCGCTATATAAATAAAATTGAATTGAATTGAATTGAACAGTGCTGCACGCTGTTACGCGCTTTTTTGCGATTCATTTCTGTGGATGTCAGTACCGTTGCTCCTAATTTCTCTTCTGTTCGTGTAAAAACGGTCTGCAACAACAAAGTAATGGGATTTCGTGCCACAGTATGGTGTTATTCTACTTTTTCATCCGTGTCTGCTGTTATCAACAGAATCTATGCGGTGTGTTAAATGTTTTTGACAAGGTTCGGCTGTGAAGCTCCTCGCTTCGTTTTGCTTGCCTTTTCACTATTGTTATTTAAGGGCTTGCAGCCACAGCCCCCTAGTAAACTGGTCGGCTCTGTTCTTTTTGCGGGGGGGGGGGG
>JAODKF010000009.1:9053834-9064023 GCA_026779585.1 Mormyrus proboscirostris
GTGATGATGGTGGTGATGATTATGGTGATGGAGGTGATGATGGCAGTGATGATGGTGGTGATGATGGTGGTGATGATTATGGTGATGGAGGTGATGATGGCAGTGATGATGGTGGTGATGATGGTAATAATGGTGATTGTGAGGATGGTGATGATGATGATGGAGGTGATGATGATGATGGCAGTGATGATGGTGGTGATGATGGTGTTGATGATTATGGTGATGGAGGTGATGATGGCAGTGATGATGGTGGTGATGATGGTGGAGGTGATGATGATGATGATGATGGCAGTGATGATGGTGGTGATGATGGTGTTGATGATTATGGTGGTGGAGGTGATGATGGTAATAATGGTGATTGTGAGGATGGTGATGATGATGATGGAGGTGATGAAGGTAGTGGTGGTGATGATCACCTGACGGCATCCGCCAAAAACGCACCCATGTGATCCTCCCTGGCAGCTCGCTGCTGTCCCTCATTAAAAGCCAAGTAAGGTCTAGCGCTTCATATTTAATATTTCACTGCTGGAAGACTTTCTTTAGGCAAGAGCCAAAAATAGCCCTGTCCAGTCAGGAGGCCAGAGCCATTGTCTTTGGGGGTCGTACTAAGCTAGCATTTACCTAACCTGCTTAGAGAACAGCGAGGGGCGGTGGGTCATTAACTACACCTGACAGAATGTCATGGCAGGTGCTGCTGAGAGATGACAGCTTTTATTTATCTTCAAACATTATACTTATGATGAATAAGTGGAAATTGATGTAGTTAAAATGATTAGCTAAACTGCTTTAATTACAAATACTGCCTCCTGCGAGTGTCACTGTTTGTAGTGCATCGCTGCCAGTTAGCGTGAGGGCAGCACAGTGGAATTGGCCTCACGGCGCCGTGCAGCCCCCGCTGGCCCCGTCTGGGGGGAACGGCCCCGCATGTGTTAGAGGTCATGTCAATGTCACCAAATTTCATATTTTGGGCACTGATTCATTTTCTCCTTATTCAGTACATGGTGCTGTCAGTCACATACTGGTAAAGCCTTAATGAGCTACAGATAATTGGAAGATTCAAATCCAGATGGGGTAAATCACTCACATTATTCTGTTGAATAGATGTTGGTACAGTTTTGCTCAATCATCTGCTTGCCTGGGGTTTGTTTCAGTTTGAAACTTACTGGCTATGGCAGGCATTTTGGTCAGGTTCTCCAGTTCTCTAACTTCTTACCTTGGAGTCGAGGTTTACAGGAACACCACTCTCACTTTTAATATGTAAGAAGTCAACTAGTTTTTTCCATCTCTTCAGCTAGTTTTATGAGGGATCAGTGTCTGTGCATCACTTTCAATGGAATGTCACCAACAGCTCTTCCCCGGAGATGCATTATTAATTGTTTTGTACCCACAGCTGTTTGGCTTCGATGTGGCCGGCAGTGATTTGCAGTCATGATTCACCACAGCAGGCGGCAGAGGTCAGGCTTTTGGTCGGTAGCCGTGGTAACGGGCCTCCTCCAGTGACCGTCACCGTGGCTCCCGGTGACCTTGTGAGGGCGGCAGGCGGCCGGCATGCAGGCGAGGGGGTGCTGCGGCTCGAGCGTCCGCCGTGACTTACGACCCCCTACCTCCCCCCCGGCCCACCCCGCCTTCCCTCAGATGCCGCTTGAAGGACATTAGCTGGTGCTGCAGCTGACTGTTACCGGGGGCTGTTACCGGGGGTTGTTACCATGCTGAGGGGGAGCAACACTGGAGGTCCCATCCCTCCCCAGGGCAGCTTGTAGCACCATCTGTCGTCTGTGCCGTGTGGCCTGGCTCTGGTCCGCACCTGCCCGCCCGTACTCCTGTTAACCAGCCTGTGCCGCACCCTTAAGAACCAGCCCCACTCTCAGTGTGACAGGTGAGCTTCAAACTAGTGATTTTTACATCTGGGGAACAGGA
This sequence comes from Mormyrus proboscirostris, assembly GCA_026779585.1. Lineage (NCBI taxonomy): Eukaryota > Metazoa > Chordata > Actinopteri > Osteoglossiformes > Mormyridae > Mormyrus > Mormyrus proboscirostris. The sequence continues at coordinate 9,055,752 of JAODKF010000009.1, forward strand.
AGAGCATCAGTGGGAAAGTGATGCGTGCTTACTCCCTTACCTCTAAACAAAACTGTACCCCCCAGAGGTTAGTGCAGTGTTTCTCAGACTCGTCCTCAGGGACCCCCGGACGGTTCTTGTTTTTGCAAAGCTGTGGATCGTCTAGCAGGGAGCTGGGAGGGAGCAAAAACACAGACCGTCTGTGGGTCCCCGAGGACCAGCTTCAGAAACGCTGGGTTAGCTTAGGCTCTTTGTGTCATCCCCCCCCCGCCCCGGGCACAGTCCTTGCCGGATGCTCATTGGCTGGACCCAATCTGCATATGATTAGCAGCCATAGAGGCGTCACATATGAGGGGCCCTCCAAGCCGATCTGACTACAAAACGGAGCCTTCCGTCACAATCTCGGGGAGGCACGTTTAATTAGCCTGCGTCCGCCAGGGAATTAATTACTACTAACTGCTGTGTCCTGCGTGCTTCTTCTGCCTAGTAGAGTGTTCATGATCGCAAACAATGTTTCCATCAGGAAGATAAAAGTGTTTCTGTTGTATGGATCTGCTTGTCTGTGATGCTGTGATGTATAGCTAGACTTCTGTTTGCTTGTTAGCATGGATGTTTTTGTTGCTATAAAAGCTAGAAACGATGACAGTTTGATAGAGCGAAATAAACACCACCCGACAGATTACATTCGCCCTCCTCAGCTTGGACTGCATCTCCCGGTGCAGCAGGGTGCTGTTTTGCGCTTTGTGATTTATGTTTTCTTGAAGCACAGCATTCTGGGCCGGGTGGCGTTGCTGGCTCGGGGCGTGGCCTCACCTCCGAGCTGCTAAATGATGGGGGCGATCTCACCCACGGGAACAAAGGTGGTTGCCGGGGCGACAGGAGCCAGGCAGCGTGTGGGGCAGGGCGACGGCGCTCACGGGCCCCCAGTGCCGCTGATCCGCCTTCCTGCCCCTCCCTGGGTGGCTGCGGCAAGGCGATCGACACGGAATATCAACGAGCACGGGGGGTGGGGCGGGGAGTTTGTGCACATGCGGCGACGGCTGTGCCGGGCCATAGTGTCACGTTCAGCGCACCGTGAGGTCATAGCTGGTTGGAAAGATGGCAGGCAGGGAAAAGTGGCCCAGGGTTCGGGTGAGCAGGGAGAGCAGAGCGAGGCCGCCTGCACAGTGAGACAGCAGCTGCACGGGAGATAAATGCGATTAGGTGAGAACGAGGGCGTCCTGAACATCATAAAGCTGCCCTTGAGTGCTGGACTGATGTGAGAGATGGAGTGGGGCAGACCTGCCCTCTGTCACCATGGGAGTAACCGCAGGAGATCAAGTGAGGTAAAGGAGAGCGAAGGAGAGGAGAAGGCCATATGCAAGAGAGTGGAGGGGGATATGCATGCGCATGCAGGACGTGTATTTAATTTGCTGCTGCTCCAATGTCACCCTAGCAGACTTAATTTCAGAGTCGTGCAATGTTCAGTCACCGGAGGGTGGGGGGGCACGTCGTCGGCCTCCAAGTCTGAATTTCTGCTCGTCTTGCCTGGCTGTCAAAGGCAGAGAGGGCCCCCATGTTTCAGCAATGAAAGGGGTCTTGTTTTCCTTTTGGGGGGGGGGGGGGTTGGAATCTGCTGATAAACACACCACTGTGTGGGCTTTATTGGTGAAATCTGTTCTGAAGTCTTCTCACACACCTGCGCGCAGCATTTTATTTATCACACGTATTTAACACAGACACCTTGCAGGCTTGTGAAATTGTTGAGGCCTTGCTACAGACAATACTCTGTTAATTTTCCTGCAGTTTTTTTTTTTACACTTCAGTACATTTCATGACTCTGATTTGGTGTTTAATGACTCAGTCACACTTGACAAAGCAGGTCATTAGGAGCTCTGTAAGGAAGAGGCTCTCTATTGCTCAACAAGATGAAGGCCACCGTAGGAGTGCATGCGGCTGGAAACAGGAGGCGGATGCAGCTATGAGAAGCCCTTCTGTGGAATTAACGCTGTGGTCAGACTCCAAACCAGGCAGGTCTGGCGCTAACAGCAGGGTTGCCAGTTTAGCTGTGATATCGACAGCAAGTGAGCGGGGTCACCGACATGGCAGGCAATACATGACATCCCTGTTTAACAGAATACCATGGTGATTTCGCTCCTTAGATACTTCTAAATGGGCAACCCATTCATTCATAACGCAGTACAGGGTGTGATGAAGCAGAGAGCAGATGGCAGGGACCCACCCTGTATGAGACATACGTCTATCACAGAGCATTCCCTAATCACGCAAGGCCATTATGGAGGCGCCAGGTCCCCGAAACGTGTGGCAGATCAGGATGGGCTCCTCCTTGAGTCTGGTTCCTCCCAACCTTTCCCCTCTCTGATGCAGTTTTTCCTTGCCGCGGCGCTCTTACAGCCTGGGGTCCTCGTGCTGGGGCTCTGTAACAGTGCTCCTTGATAAAGGTGCTAAATAAGTAAAATGAAGGTTAATTGAAATCTTGGACTATGGACGAAAACCAAAGGGATTATAGAGAACCCGCACCGTAAAGCTTGGGGAGAAAATTGATCCCTCAGCCCCAGAGGAGTGAGGCCAACGCCTCACCCCACAGTCAGACATAAGGGGGCATTATCCAGTGGCCGTGACCAGGCATGCGGTCACAGGCTTAGAAGGCACACCGATACACACGTACCTCTCTCACCACTGATGTTCAGCCGAGCAGAGCTGCACTCACACCAAGTGAGATTGCTTTCTATCACCAAACACCAAACCTGCCCCAGAGTTCTGCTGTATTTCTTCATCATTTTTTTTTTTGATTGAATGCTTATTTTTTTTTATTATCTGATTAGCTGACTGTTATCTTTCCGTACTGTGTAATTTAATGAGGTTACAGTGAGATGATTCCACCGCGGTAAGTGATACGAGGTATGAGCAGCTCTGATTGTTGAACGTTAGCTTGCGTGTCACAGGATGTGGATGTGCTCGTTGCAGACGCTGGCTAATCCCTACGCAGCACACAAATGGGAGTCGGGCAAACCCAAGCAGCATCTAACAGGAAAATTACAAGAAAGGCGAGCATGATATTTCCTGGAGACTTTGGCTGCGATTCATATATCAGACAGATATGGTTGCTTTGCATTGTATTTCACCTCGAGCTGCCAAACTAATTAGCATTATCATTATAAGCACTATAAACAACACTCTAATGGACCCTGCTTTGGGCTAAAATACTGTAACCCAAGGCCTTAACCGTAAATTAAACATTAATGTAATCAATAATTCGAATGCATGTAATTTTCTCCTTATCCAGAGGCAACAGAATGTATTGTGGGATAATAGCAATGATGTCATCTCTGAAGATCAGTGAATCAGAAAAGCGTCCTAGGGGCTGGCACTCTAAGTCCTCGGGTCGCTCTTTGTTGTTCAACGCTGACCGTGGAGCCTGTTATTGAGGAGAGGCTGCAGCAACAAGGCTGTTACTCCAACACTGACCCTTTTTCTGCAACTCCTTAATTACCCTCCCAGGACCGGACCTCTCTCTCTTTCTCTCTCTCTCTCTCTCTCTCGCTCTGTCGTTCGCTCTTTGTCTCTTCCTTTCACTCCTTCTTTCTCTGTGATCTCCTCTAAACACATCAGCCAGAATAAGCCATAGCGTGTGATTTGATTCCCTTTTTATAAATCCCCCACCTCTTTCTCGAGCGCGAGCAGGAAAGGACGGCCTTTTATTAGTGCTCATCAGACTTATTTTCAAGGATATGGACAGTAACAAGGGAGGCTATTAAAACATCCATTAATAATTCTTCTGACGTAAATTGAACATGATACAGTAAATTGCGTGGGCTGCCCGATTCGAATTTCGATACAATGTTTGCTTGCTCTCAAAGTAGCATGGAGGGATTAACATGTGGTTCTGACTCCCATAATGGAAAATGTATCTACAGACCTCTGCACAATTCAGGACTAAGACTTATTTTCATTTTAGAAGATGATAGTCCAGCTTCAGGGATGGTGTAAGTGCCATTGAAGACAATGAGATAAATAAGATGATCTTTTCCTTTTATTTATGTTTTTCTCTCTACTCTTTTTCTGAACCTTACATAATAAAGTGACCCTTTCCCATGTTCCCTCTGATTGTTGCTGCATTTGAGATTATTAGCGAGATTTCTGCCGAGAAGCACCCAAATCCCGCTACCCGAGAGAGAGCGGCAGGTCCTGCGACGGGGTCCTGTGCCCCTCACCGGCTTCCAGCGCCACTGTCCGCGTCGACACGCTTCATCCGGACGGAATAATCAGCGTTTTCTACAAAAAGAGGGCTCACCTTGTCTCCCAACAGCTGAGTGCACGCTTCTGGTAACGTCCAGAACGTTGCGGCTGAGGGAGTAAGGAAGGACACCGTTGCTCACAGCTGTACCTGCCATGGATTCGCTGGCATTTTGCTGTGCCTCTCATCGGCCGTGTGGGTTTGCGTGGGTATGCTGCTGCTGGCTCTCTGTGGGGAGGAATGCAGTGTTTGTGTCAGAAGGGTGGGGATTTGTCGGCCCAAGAAAAATAAACAGCCGAACTGGCTGAAATTGTGCGTCTGACGCACTGATCATACCGTATCATATCTGAGTCTCTGCTGGATCTGTGCTCTGTCTGTTGTCAGCCAGGCATATTATGATCATCTGGTAAACACTGAGATACACTGAGAGATTAGAAGTGACTTTACGGGGTGCCAATGGGTAACGCCCATTTTTGGGCTGGACACAGTGCTGATGACTCAGTACGGTGAAGGGACAGCTCTGCTCTGTCCCATCTGTACCCCCTGCTCATTAAAGGGCTTGTGTCTCTGTGACCCCAGAGCCCTGGGCAGACTCCTGTTTAGGCCCCACCTACCTACCAAGGCCACATGGCCTCCTGCAGCAAATAAAATTGGCCGAGTGATTTCTCATACCTTAAACAGCTGATTCATGATCAGGTGCTGCACATTGGGGCTGATTAAAGTGTTATTTATTCCCCAAGATGTGCAGCACTTTGGTGTCCAGAGAACTGAGTGTATAAGATGGTGCCCATTGTACAACTGAGAGGCCCGGTTCCACTGCAGCCCAGCCCGGGTAAATCCAGAGGAAGCGTTTGTTTGCTCTTTTGTTTGTATGTAGGTATGAGTTTTGGATACCGGCTCTTCGGTCTTTGGAGATAATGGTGTCGAATGAAGGCCCTTCATTTCAGCGACTCGGTACACGAATCTCCTCATTATATAGTGGGCAGTTTCTGTGGGGCACCAACCTTTTCTTGCCCCGTCTGCTGTTTTTGCAGGTTGTCGCTTGAAATCTGCTGTCTCCAGAAGGAGCTCTTGGCCAGCAAATGTGGTGCATAATTATAATAAATGCTCCAAAATAACTAATTAGACAGAGATTCTCAGTAGGAGATGCAGTGACCTGTTTACCTGATCCAGTGGATCCACCTTTGTTGAATCTGATTAATGGACATCTCCCCCCCACCCCCTCCAAAAAGAAACACATTTACATTTTGTCATCCTGTTAGCAGGAGTATATTGGCATCTGGTTCTGTTGGCATAAATCAGGGTTAAAGTGCCCTGCACAAATAAAATTAATTCTGGACGCCTTTACTAGAGTAATTTGTGGTGTTATTAATAAGGCTTTCCCGTGGGAAGCATTTTAGGCAGGGTAGAGGTTCAAGCCATGGATCTATTCATGCACTCTGTGACTTTTGTGGAACACAGTCTTTTTTTTCTCCTCCTGGAAAAAGTAAGAGGGCGACTGTTGGCGTGCTGCGCTTTTCCGGGGGACCCAATGCGCCATTTTTCATGACTTTGAGGCATGTGTGGGAGAACGGCTGAGTTTTATTGGATTCCTGCCTTTTAAATAGATGTAATGCATCAGGCTACTGCAGCCTAATATGCGAGCTGCATTGGGGCGTGTGTTTCAGTGGCCTGGCAGATGGGCCCCGTACTCCGCAGCAGCTTTGTGAGGCTTTCCGCCGACCTGCTTTCCAGCTCACACACACACTGCAGCCCCCAGGCCGCTTACACCGCCTTATTCTCAACTTTAGCTTTTTTTCCTACGCTGGATCCATTCAGCATGGTATCAGTCAAAATGGGCACCATTCTCTTGTTCTTTTTCTAAGTGCTTTCAGTCCAATCCTATGCCAGGCAGGACCTTCCTGTACATACATGCCTGTTTACCAAGCGTTCATCTCCATGTAAAGTACATTCAGGATTCTGGCTGGTTGCTAGTGGTTATCCAAGGCAGAATAGCACAAATGACAGTTTATTGCAAAAATTAATTTAAGTAAAAAGAAAACGTCTATCCATTTCTCTCGCAAGTTTTTTTTTTTTACCTGTTTTGAATAATTGACTCAGGAAGATTTAATGGGCGTAAAAAACCCTGTGCTTTATGTTTATACGCTGACTTACCAGTGAAATTGTATTACTTCTCCCTTTATCTCATTGATTCAGCAGCACAAATGCCATTTTTAGTCCCTGACAGCAGGCATTTTGTCCTAACCCTGGAGAGAGCAACCTCTGCCCATGTCACCCCATTGCATTGTGGGTAAGGGATTGGAGGCTGTCGGCAGGGCGCCGTGTCTCTGTCGGTGGAGCTGAGAATCCCTCCCCTGGGATGGAGATTGCAAGGCTGCACTCTGCTTCTTTTTCATCCTCTTCCTCACTGCTTAAAGGCTTTTTAGGTCCCTGGTTTAGCTTTAGTCTGCCATGCAGTTTCTCTTTAAGGTCCTTATCTGGGGTATCTTCTTGTTTGGGCTGTATTTCTGTGGAATGCTTTAATTCTCCTGTGAGTCTGTGCTGTATAAGCAGTTACAGAATATGGATGGATGTGGAATTCTCTTCCTAAGGCTGTCATGAAATCTCTCAGTGCCCAGGTGGGAGGGTCCAATGTTTGGGTACCCTTTGGTTCCTTGCCCCAGAATTCTGATTCTCAGGACATTCAGAGTGACAGTACTTTCGTAATGCATTCATGTGTCCAGACATGCAACCGAGAGCCCCAGCCAGCAACTTCTTGAAGATATTTAAATTGACAAGTACAATTAAGAAGGTAATTAGCCCAATTAGCAGATAATCACCTGAGACTCTGGTGGATACCGTGTCACTGTATGTCTCTTTAGAATATTGTTATCTTCATATTCCTCCAGCTTATAAAACAATTACTGCTGTCATAATTCAGACTGTGGCTCTAGCAATTAGGCAGGTAAAAAAACAAGGAATCTTTGTTTAAGTAGCGTTTGTAACGATTGTTGTTAATTAATTGCTGTGGTAGTATACTTGTAAATATTAATGTGGTAACTAAATCGAGATGGAGAACAAACTCTCTCACTGGCCTGTTGATGGATTTTAACAGGGTGCCTGCAGTGATTCTATGATACGGTTTCACTCCCTCCTTCCTGACTGAACCTCCTTTGCAGCTGCTCCGTTTCCCTTCTCCCGCACGTCCTGCTCCTGTGGGCGGAGACGTGACAGCGGCACCCTCATTATGCCAATCTGAGTATAGTGCTTTAGTCCGGCTTATTATGGTGGTTAGGCTGTTTAAAAAATAAGCACTGCAATTGCGGTGTCTTTGACCCTGATCTCTGGGACTGAAAACGACTAGTACTTTTTAGTAATTTTTACATGTTTTTTTAGTTTAGAGTATCTGGTTCGAGGCGTTTTTAAAATCACTATAACCAGAGTACTGTGCCTGATTCAGATTTTATTCATGAACCAAAGGAAAAATATTGTCTTATTTTGTACTGGCCTAATAGGGAGGATGTTGAAATTTATTTCAACTGGGCAGCATAAATTTGCTGAATTTATTGTAACGAGGTCCGCTTTCGTATTATGATGTATTCAAATTCGATAAGCACCACAGAGTGGGAGATTTATGGTGCAAAGGATCCCCAAGGCTGGAGTGAGCAGCGGAGCCCTCGCATGCAGGAGGGAGGCTGGTATCACCCATCGATAAACAATGCTAAGGGCATGGTGCGAGTTAACAAAGAAGGGTTTAAAGGTCGGTGGTACCCAGTGGGAGCTGTTACCCTTAGTTACCGATAATTCCTGGCGGGAGGCAGGCGTGACAGGCTGCTAGGAGACGAGGGAGGCAGGGAGAGCTGGGAGCTGTTGCTGGAGGGGTGCGGCCAGCCCCGCAGAAAGGCCATTCAGCTGTTGTCAGCCTTTGCCCGGCAGGTAAGACATGGGATGGCTCTCCCCGCTTTATTTAGTCTTTGCTGCTAGTTTCTGCATTGCAGTAAAAGCAGGCAGGCGAGCTCAGTGGGGTGAATGAGGAGGCTGGCGACCGCGTGGGCTGGGGGGAGGCGACGCGGTGCG
>JAODKF010000009.1:9064139-9080584 GCA_026779585.1 Mormyrus proboscirostris
AGCTGACCTTTTCAGGTCTGCGTTCATTTTTTGGGGGGGGGGGGGGAGGTGAAAACTGCAAGTAGCCAATGAAATCACTGGTGACAGCAAGTATAGTTAATAGGGGAGAAAAGGAAGCGAATGAGGGAGGGGGGAAAGAAGACAAAAGCTGGTATGAACGGGTCCCTGTAAGGGGCGGGTACCCTGATGGCTCAGGGAGTCCCGCCCTGCATCAGCTGGCACTCCCAGCTGATTTCCAAGCTGCTCCCTTACGACATCATAGTCTGCCCAGGTGGAACCAGCTGAGATCGGAGACTCACAGAACTACCCCCAGAACTGCCCCCCCTCCCATGTTGTAAGGAAGCGGTCCTTGTCTTACAGGCTGCAGTCCCCATTACACTGAGGCAGAATCGCCCCAAGGTGCTCCACTGGCACCAGCTGTTACCTCAGGGTTGTTGGACAGAGACGTTTGTTTACCAAATTGTGATCGATGGCAGGCATTGGACCCCCGTCCCGTTCTTCGTTCACATTGCCCAGCACTCAGACACTATGATCTGCTTTTCATTTTCACCATCTGAGTACTTTGTTCTGAGGCATGTTGCCTTGAGGGTTATACTACAAAATTATTATTCATTATTCAACTTTAGTTTTACTTACATTAGTTCAGTCAGTTGCCTGTTTTAGTTGTGGAGTGGCATACAAAGACTAAGGTATATGAATTCCAGCGTAATTCAGTCCATTATACATTCATATAGCCGTATAAACCACAAAATGCCAACACCCACAGAGTAGGTTACATATAGTATTACCTGTTTACTTTAATTTTCTTTCACATAGTATTTTCTTCCGTGTCGTCATGTTATTGTCATGCTGTTGATTGTGTGGTACACTCCCTGCTTCCTCTGGTCTTAAACAGATACAACATTCTCTGCGTGTTTAAGGAACTGCCAGGTTGTTTTTCGGTATATGTATTTGCTCTGTAGCAGGAGCAACCATCAATGGAGGTAGTTATATATGTATATAATTTGGTAATGCATGTGAATATTATTCCATATGGATAAGAATAACATTGGTGGGTGATATTGCCTCAAAGTAATAATCATGTTTTTGTACAAATATTCATATTTATATTCGTATTATATTCATGAAATTGTATCAGTGGATTAAGCACCAGATGGACTAGTCTAATGAGGGGTGGAGCTTACAGAGTATAAGTTCTGCAAGGGGGTGAATTGAGGGTGTGTGTGTAAGAGAACAACATTGTTGGTGGCTGTGTCATATATACAGTATCCTATAGACTCTTGTTTTGTGTGTGCTTGTTGTTGTTGTTGTTCAGCTGAACTTTTGTAGGTTTTTGTTTTTATATGTGTAGTGGCCTTTAAACCGGTGCACACAACCCTCACCTAGACCAGGTGTGATATTCAGTGGCAGTGCTGGGAGGCTCAGCAACAAGACGACCACACATTCAGGTGCTATAGCGGCATTGGTGTGAGCCGCCCAGCCAAAGAAGAAAGAGGAAAGACCAGAGGTTGATGTTGACTGGGAGGAGGAGGCTGACCAGCCAAAGGAGTCGGCAAGGCCGCTGGAACACAGCTTATTATTACTGTTTCAAGAATTTATGATGTCGCAGAAGGCACAGAAAGAAAGATTGATGGCAGAAATTAGAGGTTGGAAAAAACAGCTGGCAACCTTGATGAACTCTTTTCCACTGACCCTTCAGAGTTCTGTCGATACCAGTCCACATATGGACTTATCTACTCCAGCAGCTAGACGGATTTCTTCAGTATCACATAATCTAGCTGCTGTCAAACTCTCAGTACCAAGGGACTTGTACAGGAGAGAGCCAAAAATGACATCACATGAAGCCGGGGAAAATATTGAGAATTTTTTGCTATGTTTCGAGAGGTTAGCACGGACTTGGCGTTGGCCAGAAAGCGAATGGGCACTTCGGTTGATTCCTTTACTGACTGGCAAAGAGCTAGAGGCCTACACCTCAGTGGATGAAGATGCAGCCTGGAGTTATTCAGATCTAAAGGAGGCACTGTTGGCAAAGTTTAGTATTTCACCAGAAACACATAGGCTACAGTTCCGGTTCATGGTGACGCCTGACAATGAAAATCCTAAAGAAACCTATCATCGCCTTAAAGGATTATATCATCAATGGATGAAGCCAGATCAACGTAGCAAGGAGGATATCGGGGAAGTCATCATCCTGGAACAGCTTCTTCGCATACTTCCTGCAGTAACCCGGAGGTGGATGAAGGAGCATCAACCTACAAACGGTTTGGAAGCAGCCCAGTTGGCACAGCAGTACCTGAAGGCCAGAAGAAACTCCGCACATTTCAGACCACAGGTATTTAGTACAGTAGCCAAGAACTATATTGGTAACCTTGAACCCTTGCATAGCACCTGAGGGGGACTCTAAGCCTATAGGGGACCACAGACAGGCCCTGTATCGAAGCCCTAACTTTCAAATCTGTACTATATGCCTCGTGACCGTACCTCTGCTAAGGATTGTGAAATTGCTGTGTCAAACTGTTTTAAAATGTTTGTCACTGTGAATGGACAACTGGTGCATGCACTTCATGACGCAAGTAGCTCAGTGACTCTTATTAAGAAATGTCATGTGGATGGTGCCGATATTAATTATGCTGCCTGTACTTTTATCTACTGTGTTCATGGGGACACAAAACAATATCAATTTACAGAAATAACGGCGGACATTAGTAGTCAAATTCCTGGTAGTACGCTGTTGTTGTTGTTTCTGATTTGCCCCATTATCTTGGGCTTGGTAATGGTACTTTTATGCTGTATGACCTGGTCCATTCCAAGCAGAGGCTAAAAATGTCTTGCTCAGTGATGACACGGTCTTGGGCTGATTCTGATTTGAATGTTTTTGATGCCTCCTATGGCTTTTGTCAAGGGGGTTTAAAGAGTTCTAGGTAGTGCAGTTGCCAGCACTGCTCAGAAAAATCAGTTAATGGTACCAAGTTATTTGAAGTAGCTACTAATATTTGTGAACTTCAGGGAGGTGCCCCCACATTGGCCTCACCATTTAAAAAAGCAGAATCAAGGTGTCAAAAAGGCCGCAGGGGTGGGGGAGCATTTGGGCTTGATGATGGTATTCTTTATCTAGAGACATCACAGGGAAAAGTGTCTTGTGGTCCCCATCTATTACCACCCCCTTGTTCTCCATCTAGCACTTGCAAGCCCATGGGCAGCCACTTGGGGCAAGGTGCTGCTTACCATTGGGTTAGCTTCCTTTGGCCAGCTAAGTATAAAGATAGAGTAGCCTACTCCCAGTATTTTCCACTGTGTCAAAAAACAAGCCTTATCGGTTAAACTGACAGTGCTCCTCTTATTACATTACCAGTGGTAGATGTCCCTCTCAGGAGACTAGCTATGGATATAGATCCCCCTGGAAAAAAGTAGCTCAGGCTACCAGTACATGTTGGTGATTTATATTAATGCTGCAAGGTCTCCTGAAGCTCTCCTTCTTTGATCTATAAACACCTCCAAATTTAATTTTGCCATAATGCAGTTTTTTTCCAGGGTAGGAATTCCTGAAGAAATAACCACTGATCAAGGTGCTCATTTTAACTCAAAAATGATGAAAATGCATCACTAGGAGTTGGGCATCACAGGGCGCAAAAGGAGTCCTTATCACCTTAAGATTGATGGACTTGCAGACAGATGGGCTTGCAGACTGATGGACTTGTAGAGTGATTCAAAAATATACCATGCAAATTTCTGACAGATACTGGCAAGGACTGGGATAAATAATAAAATTATTGGCAAGGACCCTAGATAGACGTCTGGTGAGCAGGCTCTGAGAACTATAAAGTATCACATGCAGAAAAAGGCAAAAGTCAGATTTGCCTTGTTATTATGTTAAAAGAATGGAAAGAGAGAGCACTTCTTGAATCTCCAGGACACTAAACTTACAGGATCCTCAGTAGTGAGTAAAGTTGAAGTGGAAGAAGGTCAAATAAGACATCAGAGCTGTAGTTAAGCCATCTTCCATTTCAGCACCAACAGGAACTCAGACAAGAGTTCAGTGAGTTCCCAGCTCTTTGACAGGACAAGTTGGGAAGGACTGATCTTGTATAACATAGTATACTTCTCAAAGATGGAATACCGATGTCGGAAACCATATTGCACACCAGAGAGTTTTGTTTTGGCACTGAGAGGAAATGATGACCATGGGTCATTTGGGAATCAAGGATCCCTCTCAGAGTGAGTAGCCCACTGATTATTCTTCCAAATAAAGATGCTTCCATATGTTTTGTGTTGATTTCTGAAAGGGCATTTATGTGCCAAAATGTTATGCCTACCCAGTGCCATAAATGGATGAGCTGTTAAAGAATTGGCCAAGCTCTGTATGTTACTACACTTGATCTTTGTGGCTCTTGGCAAGTGACTTTGGATGAGCGGACAAGGTCTACGTCAATTTATGGTCATGCTGTTTGGTCTTTATGGAGTGCCAGCTACCTGCCAACCCTTATTGAATATTGGATGATATAGTCATTTATAACATGGCATGGAAAACCCATACTGCCATGCCTGCAGCGTGCTGGAGAAGATTAATACAGTCAGGTTAACACTGAACCTCTGAAAATGTGTCTGAGCACAAAAATAAAGGATAAAATATCTTGGGAACAATCACAGGATGAGACAAACTTGTCCACAAGGGGACAAGGAAGCGTCAATCCTGAAAAGCCCATTGCTAAAAACAAAGAAACAGCAAGTGTGCTCTTACCTCAGTCTTATGGGATGGTATGGAAGATAAATCCTGAAGTTTGCAACTGTTGCTGAACCTCTTTCAAACCTCACCATCAAAGCAAAATCAAGCAGCAGCCCTGTAAAATGGAGCCCAGCAAGTGTGGAGGCACTCATTTCATTAAAAAGCCTTGGGTTCCTCCCCGGTACTGAAAAGTCCAAACTTCAAGGAACGGTTCCTGGTACAAGTGGATGCATCTGAAGTTCGAAATGGAACAGACCTTGCCCAGGGTTTGGAGACTGCAAATTGCTGCCTAGGGAGACCAGATGCTCTTCAACAGAATAAGAATGTCTTGCTGTTAAGGTGACCCTAGATAGTTTGGGACCAGAATTTGATTTCAAGATAAATCAGTGAACTATGTTGGATGCATACCCTGAAAAATAATAACGCAAGAATGATCTGGTGGTACCTGGTTCTTCAACCATTTAGGTTTCAGATCCATCAAAGACCTGGGAAGAAGAATATACTTGCAGATTTCTTGTCAAGATCACCGCCTTTGGCTAATCTGGAAGAAAAGGAAAGGCTGTGGGAATGACAGTGGGCATTGGACCCCCATTTTGTTCTTCTTTCTCGTTGCTCAGTGCTCAGACACTATGATCTGCTTTTTCATTTTTTTCAGCTGAGTACTTTACTGTGAAGCATGTTGCCCTGAGGGTTATACTACATAATTATTTATTATTTAACTTTAATTTTACTTACATTACTTCAGCCACAGAGTAGGTTACATATAGTATTACCTGTTTATTTTAATTTTCTTTCACATAGTATTTTCTTCCGTGTCGTCATGTTATTGTCATGCTGTTGATTGTGTGGTACACTCCCTGCTTCCTCTGGTCTTAAACAGATACAACATTCTCTGCGTGTTTAAGGAACTGCCAGGTTGTTTTTCGGTATATGTATTTGCTCTGTAGCAGGAGCAACCATCAATGGAGGTAGTTATATATGTACTGTATATAATTTGGTAATGCATGATATTGCCTTAAAGTAATAATCATGTTTTCGTACAAATATTCATATTTATATTCGTATTATATTCATGAAATTGCATCAGTGGATTAAGCACCAGATGTACTAGTCTAATGAGGGGTGGGGCCTAAAGAGTATATGTTCTGCAAGGGGGTGAATTGAGGGTGTGTGTGTAAGAGGTGTTGGTGGCTGTGTCATATATATCCTATAGACTCTATTATTTTGCGTGTTTTTACCTGTAAAAAATAAATCACAATTACAGTATAGTGCTTCTTGTGGCCATGCCATTTGTTTAACTGGATGGGGTGTCTTGCCATGTACCGTCTTACATGCCGAGCTGCCTTGAATTTAATGTGTAACCTGTTTATCTCCTTTCCTTTTTGACATGACTGCTTCCTCAGGAGCTCTTCCTGCACGATGCCCAGAGTAGCTGTGTCTCAGGGTCCTGGAGGCCCTGTGAGGAGTTTCTTTGCAGAGTTCTTTCTGATGTGTCTAATTGTCCCCCCATTTGTCGTGCAGGATCGGGGTGAGCGGCGATGCCAGGCGTGTGAGCAGCCAGCCATGGCGCACAGGAAGCCGACGGGTACCAGCAGCAGCATGGCGGAGCCCCGCACCCGGGCCTGTTCCGCGCCTTTCCCTAACAAGGAGCGGGCAGAGGGACCCCAGGCTCCTCCACATTCCTACGGCACCCTTCAGGGGCCTGGGCTGACAGACAGCAGGCCGGCCACCCCTGAGGGCGCATGTGGTGACTGCCCTGCCCACCCCGACAGCATGGATGGGGACTCCAGCTCCGACTATGTCAACAACACATCTGACGAGGAAGATGAGGAAGAAGACTATGATGAGGGCTTGCCCGAAGAGGATGAGGCAGTGACGTACTACATCCGTTACTGCCCCGAGGACGACAGCTACCTGGAGGGGGTGGATTGCGGTGACGGCAACTATGCCTCCACCCACCCAGGGCCACCAGCCGATACTGACGAGTGCCAGGAAGCGGTGGAGGAGTGGGCAGGGCAGGAGCCACTGGAGCGGGACCTGGGCACGCAGGGATACGAAGGCAGCCTGGAGCCGGACCTCCAGTGCCAGGAACTGCCGAGGGATGTAGGTGAGGAAGAGGAGGACATTGAGGGGAGTGAAGGATACTGTCCCAATGAGGAGGAAGATGAGGGCGAGGGTGGCTGCTACACAGGAGACTACTATGCTCCCACGGACAACGGGAACGCTGTGCCAGACGAGGCAGAGGAGGACATTGACCAGATTGTAGCAGAGATCAAGATGAGCATGAGCGTGGGAAGCCTGAGCAGCAGTACTGAGCCCAGCCCAGAGGAGCCGGCCCCGCCCCCTGAGCTGGCACCGCGCACCCTGCACTGCCACGAGGGTCGCCCTCGCTCTCTCAACCTCCCCTCGGCACGGCACAACCCAGAGCCTCCGAGAGGATTCAGTGGCCGGGCACGCACCTCGGACGATAGGGCACAGTGGACACAGGAACAGGTGAGGCCTGCTCCGGTCACATGTGTCCATTGCATATTCCCGTCGCACGTTTTCATTGCATGTTCCTGTCGCATGTATCCATTGCATGTTCCCATCATATGTTCCAGCTATGGCTGTACTGACTTCAGTCTTTCCTCATGTTGTCATTACAACAATTAATCTCACAAAGATTACATGAAGGGAATAGAGCAGAAACTTCTAGGCTTGACAGAGCTGTAGGGTGTGTTCCTCTAACAGCAGATTTTGCAATAATATGAGGGCATTTCTCTGACTGAGTTGTACTTGTGCTTTGATCTCAGTACCTTTGACGTGTTTAGTATGTTACAAACAAAAGAAATGTTCTTTTGTCCATCTAGACAAGCCAAACAGGGTGCACAGAGGGGGCTCATCCTCAGGTATCTGGCTAGTAATAACATTGTCAGGATGAAAGGGAAATTAGGGCAAGGTTAAGATGACCCTCTTCTGTAGGGGCATATGGAGCATGAGACTAACAGCTCTCTGCTACAAACCAACACAAAGCTTCTCCGTAATGCTTTTAAAGCCAAAGTCAAGCATTCATTTCACACGTGTCCCTTGGCAAATGGTTTATACTGGCATGCATCGACACACAACTTTGATGTCCTGAGAATCACAACAGGACTGTTTTTGGTATAAATTAAAGCAGGTCATATTATAAGAATGCACAGTAATAAGATGATTCTCCTGGGCCACAGAAATATCAAATCAAATTATGACTTCTTGCGACACGCCGTGTGTACCTTACAAGTAGGCACAACACTACGCAAGAAATTTGATACCGATTGGAGCCGCAGGCCAAATGGTTCATGGAGAATCGATTTTCATGGTTCTCTTGCCATTAGATCTGATGCTGTGAAATTATTCCTTAAGAATACATTGGTCTACAAGTGGACTCTTGGTGATACTCCCCCGCCGCCCCCCCATGCACAGACAGCGCTGGAATGAAACTGCTGCATATTTCTTCTATTGCTGAATAATGGATATAATGACAGTCGTCGGTCTATGGCTGGCATTAAAAATGCACTAGGACATTTAAACATTGCAGCACAAAATGTACTGCTGTATAAAAAATTGTTTTGCTCATCCTTGGGGCTATAACCATCCGAGAAATTGAATGTTTTTACATTGAATTTTTCTAGACGTAAGATGTTGTTTTCTGTTTTAAATGTCATACTTGCATTGTGAGGAAATGAGGCGTACAGCCTGTGGCTGCACGATACTGGGACTGGGGCGGAGCCCAGATTGCTGTCTGAGCGGCGACACCACCTGGCGCCGGTTCTGGGGGGATGCTCGCCACCCACAGGCACCCGGCGGAGCAGATCGCACACATCAGCTGCCACAGCTGCCTCCTCAAGGTCGCGTGGCCTGGCTTGTCTGGATCTCGCGGCAGGGTGTCGCAGCCGAAACAGATTGGAATGAGGAAAAGGGAGTTATTTATGACCTAGGGACAGATGGGGTATTTCAACAGACCGCTCCACCCCCCCCCCCAGGCGAGGAGCCGGATCTCCATCAACAGCAGCTTGATTCTCCAATGCGGTTCTGTACACTAGTGCCACATAAATGACTTTCTGGCCAAAGTGCACATGATCTTCTGCCTTGGTTGGGCGATGGATAAAGATGAGCAAAGGGGCCAGGGAGCAACGTCTGGCGGTACAGATAGATAGATAGATAGATAGATAGATAGATAGATAGATAGATAGATAGATAGAATAAAAATAGACATCAATAAACAGTTACAGTGCAAAGTTCCAGGAAAACAGGAAAGTTGATTGGATAAGATTGTCACCTGACTTTGCCCCGCCCCTTGAAGCCACGCCCCTTCTTAGTTTGAAGACTCAGAGAGACTGATACCATTGAGGCATCACAGTTATGCGGACAAAGAACGACAGGAGTGACGCCGACAGCAACAGCAGGTGTGAATAAAAGGCGAGAATAGAGTTTGGGTACCTCAGCAGGTGGGGTACCATGCAGACTCTTATTAACTTCATGCGGCTGGACTGGGACGCGCCGAGTTCTGGAGGCAGGAAGGGTGAGCTCTGACTCACCTCTAAACGGTACGCCTCAGAGATCAAGAAGAGAAGAGCCCAGAATCGCACCCGCCGACAACGACAGCATCGCTCAATTAAAGCTCCCCATGGGACAGACGGCACGGCAACGGCGGAATTCTGCGCGACATTCTCACGCGCCCTCAGGGACCGCAGACAGCCTGAGGCCTGCCATTTGAAACATCTATCCGTGACTCAGGGAGTCACAGCGCGTCCACGACTGTCCGAACAAAAGATCTTAACCTCGAGCCCCAGGGGACGTTACTGTGTCAAACAAGCGTGAGAAAAGAGGAGAGAGCAGCATTATTCTGTGCTGAATATACAGAAATGTTCAAAAATAAAGCCGGCCACTCACATGCGTGGGCTGCATCCACATTGACTTCAATTCACCCAAACTGGGGGAGAATGTTTTCCTGGCGATATTTTACCTCGCAACAAATTTAAGTTACTTGGTAACCAAAGATGACAAGCAAGGCCCGGCATTCATGACGCTGGATCTGTGAGAGGCCCTGCCAACGCATATATATCTCATCATTTTCACTTTGTGATGTTCAGGTGGAGTCTTCAGGACTGGCATCCTGTCTGGTGTGTTCATTTTCAAGACATCTCCCCTCCCCCCCGGCACCCCCAAGACCCAGTACTGGATAACCATTTACATGATAGAGGGGTTCATAGAGTATTCATAGAATATCACTGGTTCAAATCCCAGTGTCAGCAGAGTGATTTCCCCATCAGGCCCCATCGCGAGGCACCCAGTACCTTCAGGGTCTGACCCCGCTTTCTCAAAAATGTACATCACTTTGGATAAAAGCGTTTTCTAAATAAATAAAATGTAAAATGTTTTTTACAAAAGCTTAATATTATACAGGGCGTGCAATGGGCAGGTTGCGGTGGGGAAAGTGAATCAAATCCCTCCTCCCCAGCATCCATATAAACCCAACATCCACTGAGGTAGTATTAACCAGTATGAGTTCAGCTCCCTACTCACAATGACCTGGCGCTCCTGAACTGCAGTGCCATATAGGATAATTCTGGACAAGATATATTGAGGAACTTATGGCAAAAAATAATGAATGCAAATAAAAGCACAGCTGAGATGTCCTTTGGCAGACGACTACGCAGGATATGACCTCGCCCACACTTCACTTTCGTTTCACATTATGTCAAGGCTCTGTGATCAGTGTCCAAGCCAGATGTTCCTTCTAATTAAGTGAATCCTCTTCAGCTGTCATTTGGGGCAACATCTGTCAAGTCTGAAACATAGAAACATGGTAGGAAAGAGGATAAATCTTGAATTTTTTTAGCAAATGCACACGCCTATTTACTTCCATTTAACAGCGGGAAAACTCTCTTACGCGCAGTAACCTCAAATGGAGTCGCAATATTCCCCTCTGATTTACCGCCTCGCCAAGGAGGACTTAACATTCTGCACACTAGTGCTGATTTCTCCCTGCAGCTGGATATTTATGTGGTCTTCTGGACATATAATGGGCTGCTCTTTTATATTCGCTAAGCACTGCCAAGCTGGCATTTGATTGGGTGAGCCACGGACCAATGGCTGAGCTGCCTTTGACCTTTCACCTCCCACTATGATTGGTTCCAGGCAAGATTGCGATATCAAAGTGATTTATAGCACGTGTGAGATGCTAGTATCTAATGTCAGCTGACTCTCTCCTTCCTAAAGCTTTTTAAAGCTTAAAATCTTTAGAAAGGCTATTCCAAGAGTGTTTCAGGCTAGCAATTAGCGTGCATCATCTTTTTGCTGTGAAACACTTTGGTGAGGGGCCAAATGTCGATAAAATAACCTCAGGCTCTATATTAGATACATTTATATGAATCACTGCCTATTATTTGTTAGAATAAATGTAACAGACGTTTAAAACCTCTATGTTGTACTCCATTATTCATTTACGTATAACAGCCAGATGAATTGAGGAAATAGACCATAATGCCATAATTTATCGCTATGGAAACATTAGTTATTCCATTTTCAGCCCCTTCATCTTGGTTTAGGTCCCTTTCTGGTTCTTAAGGACATTTTGTAGCATGTTTTAATTAACACCTGTTTGACGCCTGAATCGCCAAGTACGATGTCTCCCCACCACAGGATTACATTAACAACCCAATTAAGCACTGAAGTGCAGTGAAGAGGAGCAGTGATGAGGAGCAGAGCAGCGGTATAGAGGAGCAGTGATGAGGAGCAGAGGAGCAGTGATGAGGAGCAGAGCAGCGGTATAGAGGAGCAGTGATGAGGAGCAGAGCAGCGGTATAGAGGAGCAGTGATGAGGAGCAGAGGAGCAGTGATGAGGAGCAGACCCCATGGATGCTGAGGATCAAACCATATCGTCTTGGGTTTAGGAGAGTACCTGTCCTTTTTCTCAACCCGCATCTCTGGAAAAGGTCAGTGATTAGTGGTCGACAATTTCTACCAGTCCGTGAGATTTACATTAGGAAACTGATGTTTTATTACCCTCCCATACAAAGTACGCCCCCGACTTGTGTCCTCTTCTTCCTGGACGACAGGCTCCAGAAATCTCTCAGAGCCTCTACTGGACAAGCATGCCTCATAACACACCCCACCCCAGCTCGAGGGCCCTCTCTGCCCTGACAGTGACCAAACCTAACAGAGACCTTTATGTTTCTCTCCGTGTGATGAGAATGATTATGTGGTAGAGAAGCTGTTATAGGATGGATGGATGGATGGATGGATGGAGTAACCGAATCAGTAATTGTAAAATCTGTAAGACCCAAAAAAATTCACCTAAGTTATTATAGGGCACTCATTAAGAACCTCGGTCCATGCATCCATCCATCCATTTTGTATACCTTTGTACGGTTCAGGGCTGCAGGGATTCTAAGCCCATCCCAGATGCTATGGGCACAAAGCAGAACATAACCCAAGATGGGGTGGATATTATCAAGAAAACCACGTTTCTTTGGCTACTTAAGCGCAACAATGTTCTGATAAAAGAAATTAGTCGCAAGTATGACTCGCCTAATTAGTCAATCATTGCCAAAAACAATGTCACACAATTTTTTCATTAAGGTGTGTAAGTAAACTTTCTATACTCCTGGGAGATTAGTCAGCACAAAAAAAGTTTGTAAGTAATTCCAAAAACAAAAATGCAATTAATTAAAGCTAACACAGTGCCTAAACGCATTACATGTTCTTTCATTTTCTTTCATTCGGACGTAACTTTTTCTCATTAGGTTGTAAATAATAATACGGAGCTTGGGCGTTGTTAGATCCTATCACTTGGGGCCCCGAGTATTTTAACCTCGATGCCAAAAAAAAAAGAAACGTCAAGCCCCAAGTCCCAGGTAAACTTCACTTAGCCCGTGATCTTGTCAATAGCTAGAAACTACTCTGATGCACTGTGCATGGCAACAATGTCATACCATTTCATTCACGGAATTTCTAGATTTTATAGACATACTAATCTGATAAATCGATTATATCAAAATACGGGCACGTTTTTGTAATTTCTCTTTACTTGACGGATTGTGCCCTCAGCTGATAAAGCCGCCCCGATTTCAATTACAATCGTTTTACTGAATTTTCTGGTGCTTCAATAGTTAACGTGCACAAGCAACAGCCTGCGCCCGTAATAAAACGTAAGAGCGACTTGCAGTCACTTCTCCCGCTGCACATGTACGGCGGCTGCAGTCTGCGTCTGCGTGTCTGCGCGTTAACGCCACAAAGGGTCGCATGAATTCATCTAACGGGAATATAAACACGTCATGAAAAGATTTTGTATAATCTAAAGCAAAAAAAAAAAAAAAATGTTTATGATGTGTTGCCCCGGTAAGTAGGCGCGCGTTTCCCCAATCAGGGCCGCGGTAACGCCCCCTAGCGGAAGCGCCGCACAGTCAGATCAGCGCCGCCTCGGAGTGAAACTTGTATCCACCTGGATCGAGCCGGACTTGGGGCTTTACTGTCCGGCGAGCGGGAGAGAAAAGGAAGGGGAAAGAAAGAAGGGAAGGCGGAGAGACGATGCGACGGAAACAGAAGCGGCTGCTGCAGTTGGCGGGGCTGCTGCTGGCGGCTCTGCTCTTCCTGCCCAACGTGGGTCTCTGGTCCCTCTACCGGGACCGGGTGTTTGAGAACTCGCCGGGGATCGCTGACGGGCCGGCGATCCAGGTAAGGAAGCAGTGAGTGGATGTGCGCGCCGTGCATAGCGATGCATGCGGCTTCCTGGTTTAGGAGGACTCGCGGTGCGGACGGAAGCCGGCGGCGGGGAGCTGTGCACTGTTAGCCGGGCTCGGCCGGCGCCTTTGCGGCGTGGAGCCACTGCCAGGCGGCGGCGGCGCTCCTGCTGTTTTCCCGTCTTTTTAACCCTAGCCCTCCTCTCACCCTCTCTCCAAGTCCGGTCTGTTGCGTGTGGTTGAGTCGGATCGTGCGTGTATTTCCGAGCGGGTGGCGAAGAGGCCAGCGCGACCCTGCGGCCGGACCGACTCGCTTTCAGGAAGTCGGCGCTTTCCCGAAAAACTTTTGCGGCGTCTCTTCGCCGAACCTGCGGGTCGTTCCCCTTGGGGCTCCGGCTCCGTGGCGTGCAAGGAGCCCGGAGTCGCCACCACAGCAGCCATCAGGGTCATCCTTTGATCCGTCGCGGAATTGCGGAGCCCCCCCACCGGCTTGCCGTGCTTTCCGTAGCCGGACCAGGCGTGCTGTCAGCCGGCGGACTGTCGGCGTGCATAACGCCCTCATAATCTGCGGGACCCCCGGCAAGATCAAGCCTAACTTTATATGAGCCCCAGACTAGGCCCTTTGCATTCACCTTTAAAATGCAACTAGTTGCAAAACGGTTTTTTTGTTTGTTTTTTTACATTTATTGGCATCAAAAGCAAATAAATGTTCCTGAATATGATGGTACTAACTGCGATTATACAGGGTATTTTTTATTTTTATCAAGCGTGTATTGATATTTTTAGATGTGCTGAAGTGTGCTGCATTAAATTAAGCAACAGTTGGGCGGTACTTTTTAAATTGATGACCCTGTGTAATTTGATCTGCGGGATTAACCTTAATTATTCCCTAAACCCGGGGTTCGCTTTAAAAGCATTAATTTCCCCTGTTCTTTGGGATTATTAATATGAGTTTTTAGGTTAGCGCTGTTAAGTTGTCTGTGGCATCACGGTCTGGTTGAGCTTGAAAAAATACGATTTAATTGGACTGGCCCTTTGTTTACTTTAAAGTAACAATCTAAGTAATTAATGAAGTTTTAATACCCCAAAGCATGTAAATATAGTTTGAAATGTGCGTGACTGCAGAAAAAAACCTGAATCGCAATTAAATTTTTTAAAATCGTTATTCAGGATTCCTGCGTTTCCATGATTTTTCTCCTCCTTTGCAATTAAAAGGGTGCTAATATTAGACGCGGTTATTTACGTTTTATATGGGCTGCGGTTAACAAATGGTCTATCCTGAAGATCTGGGCAAATTTGAAAATTATTTTTACAATGTAGTACGATAGGTCAGTTTTTAATTTGCTCTGGTTATCAAAGCTATTAATCTTCCCAAAGAACATTTTATGTACTTCCTTGGGAACATAGAAGCGGCAGGACTGATACACCCATTGCTGACTGAACCTTAATGCGGAGAATATCAGACTCGTCAGGGTTCGTAAAAGACAGATTAAATAAACGGAGGTGAAATATTCCACTGAACCCCCTTCATCAAAAGAAAATATATAATTCCAAAATTCCTCCGTAATGTTGGCACAGTGAGATTGCAAGCAAAAAAAAGGTGCCTCTTTAATTTATAAGCCGATTAAATCTTACCGGCTATTGCATGTTGTTCCCTCTCTGTCCCCTGGAATCCATTTGTCCAAATCAGAAGGACATTTTTTTTTTCCCCGGTAAATAATTAAAGGCCATATATTTAACAAAGATAAATATTAGCACAGTGTGTTGGGGCCTGCGGGTAATTTCAGTGTTTGATGTGTTAATCTTTCAGACTGAAGTCTTGTGCCCCCCCCCCAAAAAAAAAGTATCATACATTCAGTTTGGTTCTGTTCCCCTGGATCAGAGACGGAAACAGGCACACAAGAGGTGTTTGTTCACCGTTAGGCAGAGAAAAGCCATCTTCTCCTTCCCAGACAAGGCACGCCTTCTTTCCCGGAGCCGGCCCCCGCCAGGGCTGCCCGTACCCCCACCTGCTCTGTATTCTCCTCAGGGCCCTGGAGTCGCAGGCAGGTGTTTTCGAAGGCCGAGCTTAGCGGAGCGTCTCCAGGGACCGTTTTGGCGGGCCAGTGACGGGCCCCGAATGACTTTAAATGTGACACATTTGGGCCCCTGTAAGTGTGGCCCCGTTGGACATTGTGTTGGTGACAGCTTCGGATGACAGTTTCCAAACCTTTAACTCAAAATGACCTTGTAGCGCCAAGCTTTTGTTAAGTGCAGGGATCCGGAACCCGTTCCATGGAGGGCCAATGCGGGTTTTTGGGATGCCCTCTCAATCAGCCAATAGCGAAATGGTGATTCTCAAGTCCAGTCCTGGGGATCTGTTGTTATTGGCTGATCGAGAGGCCGTCCCAAAAATCCGCACCCGCATTGGCCCTTCATGGAATAGGTCCCCCTACCCAGGTCTAGCAGCTCGGAGGGTTTGGCTTTTGTGCCCGCAGTCAGCAGGTTGCCGGTTCAAATCCCGTGCTTGGCAGAGTAGCTATCTATGTTGGGCCTTTGAGCAAAGGCCTTTCACAACCCCAAACATATTCCAGGGCTGCGGGATGGATTGCTGACCCTGTGCTCAAATCATAACATTCCACGTCATCTCTATATCTGTGTGTGATGAGGAGGGCAAAACGGGATATATGGACAAAAAACACATTCCTATTTACCTGTTCTCATACTTGGCAAATAAATCTTAATCTTTAATTATATTATTAATAGTATTTAGTGACCAGGTATTTTAGCAGTCTCACTCTCTAAACATCCCCGCAAAGTGACGGTTGGGATGTATTTCCTTGTACTTCAACAATTCATGAGCGCAACAGGCTTGACAGTTAAGTGGGTAGTAACTGTAGTCAAGGAGAAAAGACCCACGTGAATTTTAACAAACGAGTGGTGCCAGCTGGCGGGTAAACAGACGCCTAAACTGGCAGGGTTTGTCTTCCGTAGTCTCCCGGGTCCTTAGCGGCTTTCAACAGAGTAACAGGGGACATTGG
>JAODKF010000009.1:9091595-9128457 GCA_026779585.1 Mormyrus proboscirostris
CGATTAACCTCACATATGTGTGCAGGAGACTCATCTGTCGCAGAAGTTTTTACTCACCAGTAACAAGATGTTTCTCTAGTCAGGTTTACAGATTAATGAGCAGGCAATCTAATCCAGCCATACGAGCTCCAGCAGGAAAAAGAATTAATCAAGTCTTAATTCCTTATACAGTGTGGCCGTGTTGAGTTTAACATTGAGACAGGACGGTGGGCAGGATTAAGACTTCGCTGTCAATCACAGCCGGATTAAGTATAAATGAAGTAAACAGAGTAGTGGAAGATGGAAGATGGCAGCCTGTGACTGACAGGCCAATAACCCCACCCACCATGGTTTTGAAGCATCCAACCTCCTATCATTGATGTTTACAAAAAAACACAGCTTATGAATTTTTCTCACACTGAAGTGTCCATTTTTGTGCTGAATGAGGGACAGGAACATGAGGGTAAAAAGCAGCACTGGGGTGCACTGGCACTGTCTGACCGCTCACCCCCTCTGCTCCGTTGGCACCTGTCCCATCACAAGTGGCTGCATGGGATCACAGAGCTGCATGCTGGGTAATCGTCTGACAGCTGCTTCCCAGGAAGCGAACCGTGCATATCAGCGGCCATGTCAGCGAAGGGAGAAAGCCAAGGACAGAGCAGGACAATCCTGCTTTAGGTAACACAATATTCTTCCCAATTTAACATTCATTTGATATTCCTGTTCTAAGTAGCATGCAGCAGACATGGAAGATGGTTGATGGAACAGAGGGATGGATGGATGGATGGATGGATGGATGGATGGATGGATGGATGGATGGATGGAGGGAGGGATGGATGGAGGGAGGGATGGATGGATGGATGGATGGATGGATGGATAGAGGGATGGATGGATGGATGGATGGATGGATGGAGGGAGGGATGGATGGATGGATGGATGGATGGAGGGACTTCATATTTCCCAGAAAATGGATCGGCTGATTGATGTTATTTGGCAGAAATATCCCTTAAGCCCTGCTTCTCTACCCCAGTGTCCCCCAATAGCCGCTGGCCCTTGGCTTTGTGTTGTCAATAGAATGTGGCCCTTGGGGGGCCTCAGCGATCCCCTGTGGGCGATAGGTTTTTGGTTTTATTTGATATTTGATCTATTTCAGTCAGCATTTCATTCAATGAACTTTTCCTGGGTATTATTTTTCTGCCTTGCATGTTTTTTATGCCATTTTACATTAAATAATGAACAAATTAATAAATTAAACTGCAGTACTGACGTTCTGGTGCATTCACCTTCTCTGTTATATATTTAGTGACTTGATCCACACACACACACACATTCTTTATTTGGGTTTTCCAGAGGACTGCCGCAGTGTTGCATTATTAATTAGCCCCATTTAAGCAGTTTTGCACATGCTGATCAAATAATAATGATCTGCTTCACTCCAGGGAGTCTATTACCACATTAACTTACCCCCCCCCCCCCAAAATGGGAAGAATCTACTTTATCACTCGATGCAGAGCAGGCCTTGGCCAGCAGGAGGTAGGATGCACTGTGGTGTCGTACTGGTTAGCATAACAAACCTCTCTACACACCTGACATGTTCAATAATCACCCTATATGAAGCATATTGATTACAGCTTAAATGGATTGATCAATATACTGACAATATAACAAAATGCTGTCTATGTACTCATTTAAGTATATAGAGGCATTGTTGCTTTTATTGTTTTTTGCCATTTTTATGTTATATTTTTAATCAGGTCTTTTTAAGCACAAACTGGGAAGCAGGAAGAGATCCCTTTCATTGCACGTAAGTTTGCATATGTGACAAACTTGAAACAAATTAAACTTAAATATTCAAATACTAAAAGACAGCCATACTCATGAAGAACAAGATCTCATTGTGGTATTTGGAGCAGAAGGCAGAGCTCTGATATGTAACTGAAAGTATCAGACAGGTAAACAGATAAAGATCATTTCTGCAGATGTTTATGTGAAAACCAACACTGGAAGACTTAACACGGCCACCTGGCGTCACGCGTGTATTTACATGCTAGAGCCAGGAGGATGCAATCAGAGCATCAGGCTGACGCAGAACCAGCCAGGTGTCGAGTCGTAAAGTTAAGCCGAACCACTACCCATTCGGCTCCACCTATGACTCAGCATGGCTGCTGCCATCACAGAAAAGGAAGAGGAGCACATACTCACAGGCAGCAGGGAGACGCCAACTCCCACCAGTAATGGGGGGAGCCCGGCTAGTAGATTCTTTGGGAGCGGCTAATACAATTTTTCTCTTTGAGGGATTTTTGTCACATGGGTTGAACGAGCATTCCTATTGGCTGTCCCGCATTAGAGGATTCACACACTGGAATGCTAAACTGGAACCACTTCCCGGGGCAGAGAGGCCCTTTATCCCGTACAATATAACAGATGCTGTTCATTAATAAACTGACTAACAACACGTCGTATGGATGAGATTCATTTACTTCCATTTAGGCATAGTGTCTCTTTATTTTAGGACATCTTACCAAGTCTTGTCTCACAACAGAAGCATCTTAAATTTGAAAGGCCATTTTTTTTTGCAGCGTGAGCCTGAACTCAGCAAAACTGACCCAAAGAGGAAAGCGGCACTGAAGACCGATCTCCGGAATATTCCTACACCGACGTATTTTCTCATTTCTTTCACGCTGCCACATGGTGCCTGCTAGGCACACACACACCACCCCAACTCGCCACCGCGATTTCCCCCCTCCTCTATCATTGGTAGCAGCTCACCCAATCGGAGTGAAGGATTGGGCTACAATGTCACAAATACGCGACCATCAGCCCTGGACCCTTCACAGATACGTGCAGAATGCCGACTTGCTAACATCCCTGATACAGACAGAACATATGTAATGCAGCAGTCTGTCCTATGGAGGGCAGCGCAATCACGTCACTGCGCAAACGTGTCCATCAGGCAGCCTACCTGAGCGCCATGTATCTCATGCATTAGCTCTCTGCATGATTTTTTTATTCCGGGTTAAAATCGATGCCTCTGAAATGAGCTGCGTTGCCTGCAGGATACATATTTGAAATTAGAGCTTAATTATGTCCCATTAAAATATCAGTGACATATATTTGACAAAGAAACTTTCTGAATCGAGCCACCCATGATCCCACCTCTCAGCCTGCCCCCGGCAGGGACAACGGCCTTTAGGACCCCAAGACAAGGCCGACTTTGTGTACAGAGTGGGCGGGGCCACACGTCAGCCAGCCGACACGCCCCAAGACAAGGCCGACTTTGTGCACAGAGTGGGCGGGGCCACGCGTCAGCCAGCCGACACGAGAACGTGCCCGCCGCGGCAACCTTCGGTGACCTTCGACCTTTGCGGGCCGATAGGCAGCGATGTCATAAAACGGCTAAGGACGGCGGCTAACGATAGCACAGCCCTGCATTACAGAGAGCAGAGTCCCTCTGTAGGTGGACACCTGTCACCCGTCAGGGGTGTATGTCTGCTGAGCTGACCCTAGAGGGTGAGTCTGTCTATCCAGACAAGCCACCCAGTGATAAAGACCCCAGTTTGATAACAGAGCTGAGGGACACCTTCTTTAGAGGATTACACGGTCAAAACGGGGTCAAAACACGTCATTCGATATGGCAAACGGTGTGACCGAGAGCGGGAGTGTTGCAGAAAGTCCTGGAGCCTCCATCTGCCGGACTCCCAGACAGCGACCGGAGTCTGTCACCCCAGCTCTGCGTGACGGACGTGCTGAGGGGAAGCTTAAAGGACTCCTTTGTACCCCCCATGCAGCCCACCAGCCAGTGATATCAACTTCCTG
Source organism: Mormyrus proboscirostris (assembly GCA_026779585.1). Taxonomy (NCBI): domain Eukaryota; kingdom Metazoa; phylum Chordata; class Actinopteri; order Osteoglossiformes; family Mormyridae; genus Mormyrus; species Mormyrus proboscirostris. Next base: position 9,095,391 of record JAODKF010000009.1, read on the forward strand.
GGTCTAGCAGCAGTGTCAGCCTCCCCCCCCCCCAGTGGGTAACCATACACCCCTCTGCTCACACACACACACACAGGTTTCTAATTATATCTTTGTGGGGACTCTCCATTCATTTCTATGGGGTAAACTGTAACCCTAACATGACGACCTTAACCCCAACCCAGCCCAAACCTTAACCACAAGTAACCAAACAAAAGACAAGACTTTTAGTTTTTTGATTACATTCACAGATCTTTGTGGGGACTGGAAAAATGGTCCCCACAATGTCAAAACAACAGGTTTTTATCATATTGTGGGGGACATTTGGTCTGGACTCCTCCAGCTGAAGCCCCCTTCATCAGTAGCAGAGCTGCTGGATCGGGAGCCTGGGAAAGGCAGAAAGATCACTAAGCAAACATCCCGATGATCAAATACATCGCTGTTATTTTTCCATATTTCCATCCATTATCTGTGCGGCAGATCATTAGCATCCGCCACTAACGATGCACAACCGACCAAGCGAAAAAAATACTCTCTCAGCCGCAGTGATCGGTATGTGTGTGTGTCTGTGTGTGTGTGTGTTTGTATAAAGAGCTTTGATACAATCCTTCAGCTGCAGGAAACTTGAGATCGAGGACAGATATAGAAATAGATTTTTGGGGAAACAAGCAACATCAGTCACTGCGGTGGAGAACAACGTCTTCCTCCTTGGAGAGATCTGGGCTGTCCTGAGACAAAGCTTTGCGTGCGCCCCGCCCGGTCTCTCATCCAGCTCGGCGACTCGGAAAGCCGTCAGGAAGCTGTCAGACGCACCCTTACAAAGGCTCTCACTGCCCTGCCACGGCACACGGCCTTAGACACGAAGACGAGGAAGCGCGCTAACAAGCCTTCTCCTGTGCAAGGGCGACGCCACCATCTTGACTGGTCACCGCAAAGTACTGCAAAGGATAAAGGAGCGATCAGACGTCGGCGTGGACTTGGGGACCGTTCTCCGGATAAAGACGCTCAGAAGGAGGGCAGCATGTGAAATGTTAGCCTATCGTAGGGAAGCTAGCGGATCAGAAAATCCATACAGCTGTAATGAAAATAGAGTTTAGCATGACGAGGCAGGCTGCAGATGACCGTGTCTGACCTTCATGCACCCCCAGGCTCTCAAACGCCGTACTCGGGGTCGGGGTCACCGGCGGATCCTGTCATCGCAGGACCTCTGTGGGCAGACTGAAGCCACACCCTGCACAGTCATCACTGGGGGCCCCGCAGGGGGGATCGTGTGTGTGGGCAGGCACCTCTGTACATAAGCAGACTGTCAGTTTGACCTCTGCCAGTGGACACAGGAGCCGACGGGCAGCATGTGGGCACCCATGTGGTCACAGCCTTACTGAAGTCTCCCCTTTTGCTGATATAAAGCATGAGACCCAAGATATATCATCTTTTGGAAGCCTGTTTTATTTGAGCTTCCTGCTCTCGGTGTCACTTCCTGTAACGTCTTACCCTGAAATGTGCCCCCCCTTCAGGCACAGCTCATCGCCCAGTCCATCGGACAGGCATTCAGCGTGGCTTACCAAGAGTTCCTCAGAGCCAATGGCATCAACCCAGAAGATCTGAGTCAGAAGGAGTACAGCGACATCATAAACACGCAGGAGATGTACAACGACGACCTCATCCACTTCTCCAATTCAGAAAACTGCAAAGAGGTTGGGGGAGGGCCCCTTGGGGGGGGCGAGTGCTGGCTGTTTGGTGCCTCGTGGCTGAGTCAGCCTGTTCTAGGCTCCCCTGTGTGGTGATTCAGCTAGAACAGTCTTTCTCAGTCCGGTCCTCAGGGACCTGCTGGCAGTCCACATTTTCGCTACCCAGCCAAGAGCTGAGAGGGAGCACAAATGTGGACTGCAAGAGTGTAACTTTGAATCGAATATTGGGGGGGGGGGGGGGTGAGGTTTCCCATCCCACCCCCTCCATAATTTATGCCCATGGTGGACTGTCTGGAAGGGAGCTGGGCGGGAACAAAGACGTGGACCGTCTGTGGGTCCCCGAGGATCGGGTTGGGAAACACTGAGTTAGAAGATGCCTGCGAGATGCTGCCGGACGCAGCAGTAACTGCCAGATGCAGGACGCCGTCGAGATCACAGCCTTGTAGTTTTTTGGAAGTTAAAAGCAAACCCTGCTTTCATTTAGCCTCCTTTTGATCTGCTGTCTTCATCACTAGTCATCTTGCTTTCATCCTCGGTGTTCTCTGATATCATCCTGATGTTCCCATGATGTTTTGCATTGACTCTGTTCCCTGGGCTCTGCGGCGGTGTCCCCCAGCTGCAGCTGGAGAAGCAGAAGGGTGAGATCCTGGGCGTGGTCATTGTCGAATCTGGTTGGGGCTCCATCCTGCCCACCGTCATCCTGGCCAACATGATGAACGGCGGCCCGGCCGCCCGCTCCGGCAAGCTCAGCATCGGCGACCAGATCATGTCCGTCAACAAGACCAGCCTGGTGGGCCTGCCCCTCGCCACCTGCCAGGGCATCATCAAGGTAGAGTCGCGATGCCTTTGGGCCGCCACATGGTAACCAGACAGGTCAGCAGACAGCAGAGTATTCAGGGAATTGTTTGTGGGTTCAAATCCCAGGATAGCTTCTGCTGTGAGATCGTTGACCTGAATTTGTCAAGCAAAATTCTTTTTGCATTAATGCAGAAAACATCCATTTAAATAATTAAATGTAGTAATTTAATCGCAGAGAGAGGGCCGTTCTTTACCAGCGGCCTGGATCTTACACCTCTTTCTCTCTCCCTCTCTGGCAGGGCTTGAAGAACCAGACTCAGGTGAAGTTAAACATCGTAAGCTGCCCCCCTGTCACCACTGTCCTCATCAAGCGTCCCGACCTCAAGTACCAGCTGGGCTTCAGCGTGCAGAATGGCATCGTGAGTGCGGGGGGGCGTCCCACATTTTCCGGGGCTCCTGGTCGCTTAGTGCAGCGTTTCCAAACCCGGTCCTACAGGGAGCTGGAAGGGAGCACAAACGTGGACCGTCTAGATGTCCCCAAGGATCAGGTTGGGGAACTCTGGTTTAGCGCCATCGGCTGGCTCGGAAAGGCGGGTAACCCAGAGTCTTCAGGATGTTTCATTTGTGGCAAATATTTTTCTTATCATTGACTTTGGTGGCGACCAATCAGTTTCCAGATTCAGACACAGATCCCGGACCCTAACCCTAACCCCAACCCCAGTGAGATACATCGCACCCAACAGGGCCCTTGGCAGGGACACCAGTCCATTCTATGGCAAACACTTAATACGTCATGCAATCACAATACGTGAGAATTTAGAGACATTAACCTTGACTGTGGAAGGAAACGTTTCGATACATTAAAGTGTGATGTCACACACCCGGGGATTTTGTATTCATATATTTGAGGCTTTCAGGACCTTGCTCAGTGTTAGTAATGCCTTTAAAAATTGTTCTTTGTGCCTTTTTTTTACTGGAATTATGCACAAAACAATATGACTTTCTTTAGGCAAATGAATACTTATGATTTAATAAAACTTGGCAGCTTTGAGATGCGTTGTGACACGGTTCGGGCGTGGTCAGCTCTGAGCTTCCCGCCGTAATGACGCTTTCTGCGATTCCTCTGCTTCCGTAACTGCAGCTCTCGGCCTTCTGTCATTATTAGGCTGCTCTTAATCTTGCTCTTTTTCATACGTTGAATTGTCAGGGCTTTAAGTACCAGTTTGGTCAAAGCAGCTCCACACTTATTTTATGTGGCTTATTGCCACGTATTTACTTTTGCCTTAGTCTCTGCTAAGGTGATCACTGATTCTTAGCCTCGGGTGGGACTCTCTCTCTCCAGCTGTTGGTGTGCACCTTTGCCTCACTAGAGGTGACAAGTGACATTCAGGCCAGGTTACCGCAGTCCGTTCTGCGATGTCAGTCTGACGAGTAGAGAAACTGACACCAGGCGCAGTGTTTGCAAATGTTATGATGAATTATATTGATTATGGATAATTATTTAATAAAAATACATTGAGGCTCCTCTGACGTGGGAAATGATGGATAATGTAGAAAACATCTTTAATCTGCATATTGATTTGATCAGGCTTGCGCTCACTGATGTGCAGTGAATCTTGATGCTGAAGTCTTTCCATGTGCAGTTAATCTGTTTGCTCTGTTTTCCATGCAGATCTGCAGCCTCATGCGCGGAGGCATCGCGGAGCGGGGCGGAGTCCGTGTCGGCCACCGCATCATCGAGATCAACGGCCAGAGTGTGGTGGCCACAGCCCACGAGAAGATCGTCCAGGCCCTCTCCAACTCTGTCGGCGAGGTGAGTATGATGATTCAGGCCTAGATTTAGGTGGTGGGGTAAGGGACATCCCCTGCCCCCCATTGTTTGCAGTGTGCTGAATTGCAATGCGTGTGGTTTCCAGCCTCCATGAATCACAAATGTCATAAGCCTGTGGTTATAGGTGCTGTCTAATTCTGAACTTAGCAACATAAGACTGATACCAGATTGATTCAGGGTCGGTCCTATGAGTTATGTTACAACACAATTACTGGGCTTATATGTGACATCTTCCAGACATTTCAGTCCTTAAAACGGTAGCCTAACATAATGACATGGAGCTAAAATTATTATTGAAAGCAAAATTTTATTTTAATTAGTCTTTTGACACCAGTACAATTCATTTCTTTAAGTCCAGCAATTCTGAGAAAGCCAGTCTTGCTTGGCTATATCTGCTCTCCTCTTCTGCCCCCTAGAGGTGTAGAAAGAGTAATTCCTGCAACAGACTTGGGGATTTAGTTCCAGACTGAAAGATTCTAGGGGTGCTTTTCCACTGCACCCAATACCGAACTATTGACATTTAAAAAATCCATTGATTTCCACTGATTGCCAGCCCAAAACTAGTACCAATCCGTAATTTAAATGACAAGGTTGGATATGACTGACTGTGCAAGCACATGCTGCACTCATGAGAAAATAGCAGCAGTAAACTGATTTTTTAACATAATCATCTTGAAAAGGAACAATCATTAAAATTGAAGTTTGCTGAGTTTTGTCAACTATGACAGATTAATCATGCAACGTCAATATAAATATCACACATCGCCCAGCCCAAATATATACTATAATATACTGTAATGCTATTATTATAAACATTTTTGATTTCAGTACGAAACACCCTGCCGTGTATTGTGATGATGTCATTCTGCGGTGGTACCAGTTTTTCACACAAGTGGAAAATGAACACAAAGGCTGTTTATTAAGACCAAGACTGCAAAGATTGTACTTCTGGTCTGTTAGAACTGTACTTCGGAAATGGAAGCTGATGTCAGTCAGATACGCGAGAACACAAGAGAGGTCAAGTACTCGTATTGATAAACACCCAATAAGTACTATTCACTTTGGTACTGTTTTGAAGTACAAAAAAATTGGTATCTGGTGCTGCAGAAAGCTGCCTTAAACCACACCTTGTTTATACATTCTTTCAGGACAATTCATCAATGTTAGGACATGGGATAGACAGCTTCACATAGGAAACCATTCTTTAGTAATATACTTAAGTACTGATCTGTACATTCATACAATATACCATTTAATGCTTTATATGTTGCTGTTGTAATATTGGATCAAACAAGTTTTTTGATCTACAAGGGTCGGCATTTAATACTGCTCACACTGTTCCACCCAGTCCACTGAGTTAGTCTCTTAAGTCTCTTGTTCTGTGCTCATCAGGCAAAGATTAACATGTTTCTACAAAAGTGTACCTTCTTCATTTGCAATTCATTGATAAAGCCTTGTGTTCATGACTGTATGACGCTTGATAGATTAAGCCCTAAGATGAAGTAAGATAATTGACTTTGGCTTTTGTATGTCACTCGTCCTGTTTTTGCAGAGTTTGATGCGTCCCTGAGTCAGCGAGGGAGGGGCTTGTGTTTCACTTCTGTAATCAATCACAGTCTCCATCGTATGACATGACAGTGTTTTCTGTTAATTGACAAGGTGCACAGATTTTCAAAGTATCTGTTTTATTGTACGCCCTTTGTTAAAGAACATATCAAAAAATAAACATAGACAAAACATAGGAACATGTTTATCTGCACAAGCTGCCCTGCGCAGTGTAAGGGTGTATCTTTATTTTATGATAATAATAATAATAAGGCTTGAACCGGCAACCTCGTGTCACAGGCACAGCGGCTTAGCCTGCTGCTCCGATTCCTGGATGGCTGAAAAAGGGGCCAGTATGGTGATGTCATACGATGAAGACTGATTGGTTAAAGTGAAATGCAAGCCCCTCCTATTTTGACCCAAGGACAATTCAGGATGTCCCTTGTATGTCCTGGATTACTTTATCAGAGGTTCTTCTCTTGTCTCCTCTCATGGCAGATCCACATGAAGACCATGCCAGCAGCCATGTTCAGACTGTTAACTGGCCAGGAGACACCCATGTACATCTGAGCCTGACCAGGCCTACTGGGGGAGACCAGGCGCCGGACCCCACACCCCAGGGACAAGTCCAGCAGATCTGCTGCTGCCCCCCCAGGAACTCTACAATCTCCGCACCTAACCAGTCACCCTTTTGCATTTTCTCATCCTCCCATACAAGGAGATCACCTTTTTTCCTGTTTTCGGCATTAACGGACCATAAAAATGACTTACGAATTTAAAGCGGAAAAGAAACAAACGTGTTATGGTCACAGCTGTCACATGATCGTTATAAACTTGTGCTGTCTGTCTGTGACACTTTCGTCCAATCACGGCGTGGAAAGAATGAATGAGTCCGTCGTGGTTTATTTTTTTATTTACGTATGTAATATTAACATGGTATATATGTATAATTCTGTTTGCTTCCTTTTTGTATTTCTTTTCAATTGTAAATACATTTTTTTTTGCCAGTGAAGTCAGTTGGGAAACCAGCATTTTGATGTAGGCCTACAGAGCAGGGAATACACACAGGTCGAGGCAAAGACCACAGATGATGCAGAGATACTGAGGGCAAATTCCCATTTATTCCAGTTTTAGGACACTAAGCTCTTGGTTTCCCTTGTATGAGTAGCACAATAAGTTTTAAAGAAGTAATAATTAAAAAATTTCAACTGAACACTTTTGTTATATCAGCTACACAGGGGTGTCTGATGGATCAAACATGCATCTGTGTCTTCGTTTTAGTTCTAACTGCTAAGGAAATGATTCTGAAAGATGTTTTTGGTATCAATTCTTTAATTGATATAAAGGTTATTGCAGAAGGAGCGTACAGTGACATTGTGTATTCTACTGAGTTCTATACATTTTTTAAAGTTATTGTATGAGCACTAAAAGTCCAAAGATACCATGACAATGTTTGCCCATATAAAATTAATTTTGTGGATGAGCTTTTTGATAGATAAACATGTGAGCAGATGTTTTGTAAGTAACCACATTGGAAATCCAAAGTACATTCATTGCCCCTACAAGCAGTAAAAAGAAAAAATAGAGACACACAAATTCTTACCAGATCTTGATTCTAAACACAACACAGTGTACAGCAAAAATGTGTATATTGAAACACTTTGTATTTTTTTTTTTTTTGTATTTTCTGCAGAAACTCTAATTTATTTGAGTGGATTGTGAATGTAACGTATTATTAGAACAGTGTCCATAACCACGTCCAGTGTTAGACTGTGTGTACATGATGAAAACCGAGTCTAGTATTGTTCCCCGTAGGGAATTACCGCGAACTCCCTCCCGCCCACCTCCCGCCCTCATTTCTGGCCTTGTTTGCAGAAGGATAACGACGGTAACGATTACATAGGATACACTGTGACAGAAAAAGCTTCACCGGTGAGTAACGCTTTTAAAACGTACTGGACTAAAATCAAGATTTGAAATTAAAGACACATCAAAGTAGATATCTGTTGCATGCAGCTGAAGATAGAGCAAAGTCATTCTGGAAAAAAATAACAATAAAATAAAAATGAATCCTAACTTTGCAATGTTTCTCTCTACTTTCTTTAACTGGTTTTGGCAGTTGGTCCGTGACGTTACAAACAGACAGCTGTTTGGCTCTTGATGAATTGTCACACATACAGTAGGTAGTAAGTTCAAAGCAGTCTTTTCTTTTTGATTTGGTCCTTGTGGGACATATATTAATTCATACTGGTCCGTGCATCAGTCAGTAACATTTTTGCATATACATGTATCAAAAATGTAGCCTACATGGTTCAGTGGGAAATGAAACTAAGAGCTGTGATATTTTCATTGTTTTTATTCATAAATTCGTAAATTACTGTGCAGACCTTATTGTGTTTCAGCCAACTCTGAAATAGCCATAAGAATTCCATCTGCACTATTACTGCCATCCCATCAGACACATGCACTGCGCTCAGTGTCTCAGTATGCTAATGGTAAAATATAAGCTTTCATTAATGACAAAACCACACCATTTGTTATGTAGTCTAACGTCTGCACCGTTCTGTGCTCTGCGCTACCTTTCCTGGGCACCAAGCCCCCACAACCCCGACTATCATAAGCAGCTGGAAGATGGATGAAGGTATAATATGGTCTGACTATAGCAACCCAGCCATCCAAAGCGTGTAAATATTCATAATGCAGATGAGTTTTTGCTGCCGTGCAAATGACAAGTTTATCTTGAGTGTAGTGAGTGTGATACTCTAATGTAAGAAATTCCAGTAACACTTTCTGTGAATGCCATGTCTATGAGAATCTATGAACACATTCATAATACATTATAATGCGTTCATAAAGCATTATAAAGAGAACTATAAATGTTTATAAAAACATTTATTATGCACGAGGAATGCTTTATGAAGCTTTCATCTATAACACACTAAAGAAACCTTTGAAATGCAGTACAATGCAATCTTTAATTCCTATACTGACCGCATTATGAAGGTATCTGTAGTGCTTTATAGAATACCAAGCATTATGATGCATTATGGATGATAGCTTCAAGTAAAGTGTTAGCAATTTTTTTTTTAAGCAAAATTCTATTTTTTCTTAAATTGTCAGTTACGACATTTTCTCCCACCCTTATTATTGCAGGGAAGCCCACTTTGCATTAAGAATAATGTATACATATAGTAACTCACAGCAAATAATAATACCTGTATATTATTTTGCAATGAATCATTTATATAGAGTTTATTTTTTTGAAAACAGTATATTTTAGATACTATAGTTATATCTTTGAGTGTATTGAATGAAAAAATGTGATTTATTCAGAATTAATGAATCCACACAAATCACACATTAATTCAGACAAGTAAAACTTACACAGCATGTTTAATTTTTACAAAAATATGCACATTATTTACATACACATTATTGTGGTCAAACATTAATCTACTTCAAATCCTAATTACCAACGACCTCACACAGGATATACAGTCACAATATGGATGAATGGATGGAAATCCAAAACATTCAGGGTCAATGTGTGTGCAAAAAAACAGTCTGTTGCAAGTCTTGCGGCTGTTCAAGTAATGCAATTGTTCTGGTCTTCCTCATAGTTCAAGCTGCAATGCAAAGATCAGGTGATCAGTGTGTGAAATGCAGAGCACATTCAGACAAATGTTTCTAACAGAAAAAATGGCCTTGTAGTGTACTTGCATTAGGCATGTTGATGTATGTGAGGTCCTTTGCTGTCTTTCTTAGTGCCTGAAATAAAAGCACGCAGGGAATGATGTCATTCGCAGTACAGCCCGTTTTGGTAGTCTACTTTCAAGTGCAGAGAAAACACTGTGAAGAACTCAAAGGGCAAACTGAACAATTACACTTGAAATCACTTGTGTTAATTATTTCCATGTCATTTGTTGACGAGGGTCCTTACAATTTTTGAAATCGACATCCATTAATATAAATTGCATTGTTTTCAGTTGAATTGTCTGTCTACTTGTATGAGGAATGGCGGCCAATCAGACTGAAACCTGTTTGCATGAATGATTTCAGATTAATGAAGGAATCTCAGGCTGAATCGAAGCTTATTTATCCTTTTTCTTTGTGGCATTTTGTGTATTTTTAAATGACCTTATTTTTTACATCACCTAATAATTGTTATAGGTTAAATTCCAACATTATGCTCAGAACTTCCGAACTGAGGAAAAGGTAAACCTGGAAAACCTGCTTTTGACCAGAACGAGCTCTGTGACACTGAATTTCGTAGTTCAGTAACTGTTTTAGTTTAACACGTCTCCCCATGTGATCTCCGAGATACACGCTTCTTGTCCGCAGGTTTACCTGTTCCTGCGATGCACCCGTCACGTCTTCCAAAAAGCTGTGGTTGACGTAGGCCGTCCCCACGACGGGTTCTTCGTCTTCATCCTCACCCAAAGTCATGCTAAAGGCCTCCTTCAGCGCCTCCGGTGCCAGGCAGTCCAGCACTACCACCAGCACCCCGAGAAACGTAGAGAGCAGACCTGCAGACACGCCATTCTGTCAGCCGCAGCAATCTTAATAACAGGAATTAATGCACATTTTGAGTCATTCCTCATCTGTCCTTGTATTCTGAAGTTTATTGGTTTACAATCTATCTGTATAAATGGATGAAATTTACAAGTAGCTTTGAAAATATTGGCGGCGTGTGTGTGTGTCGCATATAAAGTCACTTCTGAAGTATTGAGTTGTATCACAGCTACAGGTCACCAGCCACCCTCTCTAGTATACCTATTGTCAGGGCCAGCCAGAAGGAGGCGCTGAACTCCAGCTGGAAGGAGACAGCCCCTACGGTGAAATTACACTGAGGAAGGTTCTCTATGGTGGCGAAGGAGGCCAAGGAAAAGAAAACGAATGCTCCTGTGGCAAGCATCATGCAGCCGGCGTAGAGGACAACAGGCATGGACAGGAGGATGTTGGCAATGAGCCAGCAGCAGAAAGCCGTCCTGTTAAGATACAGACGTAACAGTGACGTCGTAGTAATGAAACATCAGCAAGGTGAGAAAGATGGAAATGTTTGTCATGCCAGCACTTCCGCGATCTTACCACATGGTGGCAGAACTGTACCGCCCAGAGTATCTGTACTGGTAGTAGAGGCCGCAGGGGCTGTTGAGGGTGAATTTCTCAGCAATGTACAAAATGGGATTTGGAAGGCCCCTCTCCAGCGCCTCTGCGTAGTCTTTATCCAAGATGTCTGTCCACCGGAACATCTCATTGTAGTCAATGGTCTCATTTAGCTGGTTCACAGGGTCTCCTAAAGTCACAGGTAATCGCCCCGAGTGACATGCACAATTATGAGCAGAGGAGCAGAGATAATACAACGGCGAAGGCAGGAGCAGTTTAATGGAAAAAAATACATAAAAAGTATTTGAGTTTGCCCCGCACCCCAATATCGGACTCCATCCTGTGCCACAGGGTGCAGGTGACATGCATCGTTCTCGCTGCAAAAAGCCCCAGCGAAGCGCAGTCCGCCAATCTCACCTTTCAGCGTCACGTTGATCCCCGACAGCCCGACGCGGAGCCCGACATCCGCGCTCACCACACCGCGGCTGAACGACTTGTACGGCGTCGTCACTTTAGCGCCGCCAGCTGCCCAGTCGCTTGAGAAGTTCACCGCTAAAAACAAAGATTTCAGTTGGCGGTTTGTGGGAGGAAAAGAGAGACGAAAGACAACTCAGTCTAATGGGAAAACGAAACACATCAGCTCAAAATGACTAGAGTTAAACATTTGTTCATAAAATTGCATTTGGTAGCTTAATTCATATTTGCATTAAATTAAAATTAACTGTTGAAAAGTGAAGCATCAATTTTTGAGTGCATGACATTGGCCGGATTTCGAAGTCACTCACCTACAATTACTGCGCCCACAAATAAGCTGAGAATTATTCGGATCATCCAGAAAAGCCTCTAAAATGAGAACCCGCCAGGGTCAGTGTCTCCTAATTGTTACCATGCATTTCAGCATATAGATTTTACGATACAACCTTAAAAAGCCGAGTTCACATTTGTCTCAAACTTTTCTTTCCTTGTCTTCTTAAAACGTGCTCCCTATCAAGACGCCTGTATGGTTGCCCCTAGAGTTCGTATTAAACCTCTTATTATTACGATTTTCTTAACACGACGAGATAATTATGCCAGTATTTTGGCATACTGACCTGTTATATCGTGATAACGAGCATAGCGAGATAAAGGAACACGGGATAACCCTGCAGATTTTTTTTAACGAGGAGCAATTTCACAGAAAAGGAAATTCTTCATATTACCGGCTTGCCGCGAATCCCCGGGAGAATCAGAAGGAAAGCGGCTGCGAAGAGCGTCAGCACGAGTATTACAGTAAGCAGGCTCAGGCTGAAGATGAAGGGAGTCCTTTGTTTGGGGTAGAATGGGTAAATGTCGTCGTAGAACGTCATCTTCTCCGGAGCTCACACTGCAGTGTCGGTGAACACTTCTCAGTTACCTGAAGATGGAGAGATAGTACTTGGTCAGTGAGTCCCAAAGACACAACGGATCCTTCTCACATGGGTATAAGGCGGCCCAAACGCCATCAAGCCTTTGCCATAGAATTAAACAACATATAATGATTCAATTAGGTAAAAAAAAAAAAATCTGCTCACATTCTTCGTTGCTTTCCAGCTGCCTGTGAATAATGCAAAGAATGCAAATCCTTACCTGAAAAACCGTAGGTGACTAATTGATTAGACCTGCAGAAGAGGTGAGGTGAGGGGCGCGTTGGACACCAGCTTTTATAGCATCCGCCTTATATTGGGAAGCGGTGTCATTTGCATATGTGGGGCTTCAGCTGAATTGCGTGCACTTCTCTGTTATGACCCTTATAAAACGAGATGACTGTAAAGGGGATCATTCCTAGACAGGAAACGCTCCCTTCAAACTGCTAGAGAAACATTTACTGTACAGTATCGTCTTTCTGATTCATCTCGTTCTGTTAGAAATGCAAGTAAAAAGCTTAATATTAAATTCCAGAAGTTCCACGAACACTGAAGTTTATTAGACGGGATTTTGGTGAGTTTATATATATATATATATATATATATATATATTGTGTGTGTATATATGCTTTGATTCATCTGTCAAGTAACGATAATTTGATCTTCATTTTGAGTTAAATCAAAGGACCCGCTGCATATCGGTAGCGCAGCTTACCTGCCGATCTTCAGGGCTGCCATTGCGAAAGCCCTCTTTAGTCCGCTAGGATGAAACGATCTTGTTCCGACAATTACCCGAATCTCTGATGCGTTATAAAAGTCTGATATCAAGCATTTCCACTTTTTCTATTTAAATAGATATATTACATTATATCAAAGTATTTGACCAGAACCTAGTGAATGTTATCCTGGCTATGATAACTTACTTATAGAAGGACCAAGCGAAACCGTTTTGGGAATGTCCTCCCCCTCCCCAATGATATCTGATGCCATTCAACGTGTCTCCCGGCAGAAGTGGCCTTCAAGCGACTCTTATCTTTGGGTTGAGAAGAAGCTCCGCTTGGGTGAATCTCTCTGCAAGAATGGATTTGCGTAGGAAAGAAACCTCGCATCTCTCCGCTGCCCTGTTGGTGGTTATATGTATTATTGCCACTGTGTGTAAGTATTTATATTATGGCCACGATTTTTAAAATGTTTCTAAAAAATTCTAACGGCATAAATTTCACAGTATGCGGTTTTTATAATTAAAATTTAGCGTTTGGTTACGTTGAAGTGTAACTATTTCTACAGGTTCTCATGCAAACATTGACTGGGAAATACAGCGCTACGACGGATGGTACAACAATCTAGCGCACCACAGCCGAGGCGCGGCAGGTAGATGGTTTTTAATTACAGCCGAACATCAGCGCCTGACAGATTTGCATCGCTTGCGTTAAATATTTAGACTGATTAATTGTACACGACACTATTTCACTAATACAACAACCTTCTTCAACAGAATATCGATTGCAATAAGTAATTACGGTAATGATGATTGAATAAATTAAATGTACAGATATTTTAGACAGATTATGAATAGTCTGACTGACATCTGTAGGTACTGCTTTGATGCGCCTCCTGCCGGCCCGCTACTCCGACGGAGTTCGCCAACCTCTTCAGGAACCGCAGGTGCCCAACGCACGCAAAATCAGCAATCTCATCATGAAGGGCTCCTCCGGGCTGCCCTCTAGCAGGAACCGTACGGTCCTCTCTGTTTTCTTTGGTAAGTCACAACACTTAAAGTTGGCAGACAATTTTCTCTAATATTGTACTGGTCGGGGGTCTCTTTCAAGTCCGTTCATGGCCGGCTTGCTACCGTACTTAGTGAACAACTAAATAGATTCACTAGGTTAGAAACTCGTGAAAAGCCATCCTATAACTGGCAAACTGCAATAACTGTAGTACAGCACAATTTTATTTATTTCATACATGTTACAACCTTTAATATTGTCAGCTTCAGATGTATGACACATCAGGTCATAGACTGAGGAGAAATGACATTGTAGTTGGTCATACTGCAAATGAGAAAGTAGTAAGTAGAATATAAATAAATGTGAAGAATTTAAACACATAATTTTAAGACATGGACACTGAGACAGCCACAAAACTGGTGGGGAAAGATTGTGCAATAAATAAATAGGCGTGGTTTCAGAGTTGAGTCTGAAGTCATAGTCAGTGCTGATTCAGATGTTTTCGGGCACCTGCAGGCCCAGAACCACCTGATCTAAAGCACTACACTTTTTGAAAACTCTCTAGACTTGAATCCGGCTCATATTGCAGCTGGTTGCTCCTTGAGAAAGGCAAACCGCAATCACGTCTCCTGTTTGTCACACCCACTCCCCACAATATTGTGCCCCCACTGCAATTTCTGTTGCCCGTTTTGCAAAATTACTACTGTGCCAGGTCTGAGCACTGGTATGATTGTGGCAGTTTTGAAGCAGCTGGGGATAAATGCTTGGTGTGAAAGACATCCCTGCACAGAGCCTGACCCGGAGTAAAACGCCCCTTCATTGGTGCCAGGGATGGTCATATCTGGCATCCTGCATGCCACATCAGACCGGGCAAAAAACTGTTTGAGCCTGGTATGTGAGGGTGTTCTGTAATTTGTCAGGACCTGTATGTCTCGCAATGCATGTTGTGTTTCTTTGTTGTCATGGAAACGGCCACGGATCTCTTTCCGTTCATGAGCCCAGTCAGTAGCTCTGATGTCCTGCGGCAGACAAAGTGGCCCCAGCTGTCCTTAGGGCCAGGGCCACCAGAGCTGAAGGCCACTCGTGCTTTTACCCTGATGCCATTACTGATGGTTTACTTCTACTGTAAACCAGGACTCCCAGTTGGCTCTTGTTGGTGACACACTTCAATACCGTAACATCCTCCATGTTTTTGTGGACATAATGGTCTCTGTATATTCTGTAAGGTCCGCTTGATCTTCATAAATAGATGCATCTCCGAATTCATTCCATTCCAAGTATTTCAATACTTGAAACCTAATCAACTTTACGTATGATTATTAGTATGGAATCAGTCATAATTTTATCAATGATCTATATCCACTTAGGGTTCACCATTATTAAAATTACAGACCGTGCAGCATCTGACTGTTTACATTGCTTATGGTTTAGGTTACCATGCTGTGTATGAGATCTTGGACTCCAAAAGGCCGGGCTGCCCTCCAGAATATATGCACATTGCAGTCCCAATAGGAGACCCTGTATTTGATCCCA
This sequence comes from Mormyrus proboscirostris, assembly GCA_026779585.1. Taxonomy (NCBI): domain Eukaryota; kingdom Metazoa; phylum Chordata; class Actinopteri; order Osteoglossiformes; family Mormyridae; genus Mormyrus; species Mormyrus proboscirostris. The sequence continues at coordinate 9,110,980 of JAODKF010000009.1, forward strand.
ACAGTACTGGGAAGGTCCTGCTTCCATTCCAGCGTGCCCAGTGGGACCATGAATCTAGTAAAAGTCCCAACAATCCCCGCACACAGGTAATAAGGGTTTAACTGGCATCTTTTTATGCATTTATGCATACTGGACACTGCCTGTCCAGTAAAGGGTCACGATGAGCTTACCGCTTATCCCAGCAAGCGCAGAGCACAAGATACGGGTACACAGGATGCAATGGCACTCCATCAATGGGGGACACATGCGCACACATATGCGTGCACACACAGACGTGCATGCATACGCGCACAAACACGCATACACACATGGGTGCACACGCAGACGTGCATGCATACACGCACAAACACGCATACACACATGGGTGCACACGCAGACGTGCATGCATACACACACAAACGCGCACACACACACATATGCACATGCAGATGTACATGCATACGTGTATAAACGTGAATACACACATGCGCGCACATGTGCATGCATACACACATAAACACACATACACACACATACACACACATACACACACATACACTATGGGCAGTTTGTTTTTGGTGGCGTTTCAGAGATGTCAAGCTAAAAAGTTTGCACATTATATATTCTGAATATAAGATGTAACTCGATTGTTATTGAAGATGTGAAAAAAGGAACAGTTACCAATTTAATAACCCAGCTGGTGGTTCGAGGAATTTGATGATGTCTGTCAAGCGGAAAGATGAAAAACTTGGATCCTGCCAAAACAAAATGACCAGTGCATATTTTTGAGGAGTCACTCTGACCACATGTCCCATCACACAGCTAAACCATGTGACTGCCTGGATCGACGGAAGCTCCATCTATGGGGCCTCGAGCTCCTGGTGTGATGCTCTGAGGAGCTTCAATGGGGGTCGCTTGGCCTCAGGACCCCAGCAAGACATGCCCAAAAAAAGTGCAGGACAGTACTTCATGTGGACATCTGCAGACCCATCCTCAGGTCAATATGGTCGTCAGGATCTGTATGGTAAGAGGTTCCTTCCCATCAAGACCTTATTACATCACCTTTGGTTGTAGGGGTGCTGTGTAAAGAAGTGCTTCCTTAAATTAATTTTAAAATGTTCTCCCGCTAATTTCCACTTATGGCCACGAGTTCTAGTATTTAAACTAATATAGATGTAGCCATTTGGCTGAACAGCATCGAGACCTGTTAGAATCTTATAGACCTGGATCAGGTCTATAAGTCTCCTTTGCTCAAGGCTGCACAGATTCAGCTCAGCTAACCTCTCCTCATAAGACATTCCTCTAAGGCCAGGAATCATTCTTGTAGACCTACGTTGCACCTTTTCCAAGGCAGCAATGTCCTTTTTAAGGTATGGTGACCAAACCTGCACACAGTATTCTAGGTGGGGTCTTATTAAAGGAATTGTATAATCTTAGCATCACCTTCCTTGACTCCACGCATCTAGAGATGTAACCCAACATCTTATTGGCCTTTTTAATTGCTTCCCCACATGGGACATATCAACATACATATTGAGGTCTTTCTCATAATCAGCTACTTTTATTTCAGTGGAACCCATAAAATACCTGTACTTTATATTTCTGTTCCCTGCTTGGATTACCTTACATTTATTTGTGTTGAATTTCATCTGCCAAGAATCAGCCCAGTCGCTAATTAAATCAAGATCCCGCTGTAGCCTCTGTGCTGCTAGATCAGTATCTGCTACACCACCCACCTTGGTGTCATCTGCAAATTTAACCAGTTTACTGTATGCACTGGTGTCAATATCATTAATGTAAATTATAATGCTGATAGGGATATTTGCGGAGCGCCTTGCATATCTGCGCCACCAGAATGGTTATTGTTTGTGTTTTACAATCCTCTGGCTCTACGGGAACCTGGCGGTTTGCTTGTGTGTACATAGTTTTAATGGTCAACTTAGTATGTGTTAACTCTCATTGTACAGTACGACTAGAAGATCTCAAGACATGCATTCCCATTAATTGTTATATGTTCTCTCAACGCAGATCTTTCGCTACGCTTCACTGTTATTCAAGTATTCCATGGTCTGAATGGCCGACTTGAACATAATTAGTTGGAATGTTAGAGGCTTAAATTTACCCAATAAGCGCATTCGCTGTTTCGAGTTTCTTCATCGTAAGCAAATATCTATAGCGCTAATTCAGGGAAGGCATCTGACAGAGAACAATGTACAAAGGTTTCAAAACAAGCGTTACAAACTCATTGCTCACTCATGCGCTTCCTCTAAATCAAGAGGTGTGCTACTTCTCGCACAGCGGAAACTGACATACACGGTAGTGGAGAGTGGAAAGGATAATAATGGTATATTTGTTTATGTTTTGTTTGTAATTAATTATGTCAGGATTTTAATAGCTAACATTTATGCACCCAATACATTTGATAATTTTCTACCCTCCGTCAGTGATTCCTTGTTAAAATACTCGGACTCCCACGGTATTATAGCAGGTGATTTTAATGCAACATTATGTCCAGAATGGGATAGATCCTGTGGCTCTTCTGAGTCAATGACACCCTCTTCTGTGTCACTTGCCTCATTCCTGATATCTGGCGTCTCCACAATGACAAAGTTTACTTACTCGTTCCACTCTGCCCATGGCTCCTCCTCTACAATAGACTATATATTCGTTAGTCTGTCTATTGTAAATAGTATTACTCATATTGATTTGCTCCCCATCTTAATTTCTGATCGCGCCTCAGTAGTATGTATTCTTAAGCCAGTTATTAATCACCCAAAAGTGCACAGACGGAGATTTAAACACTTTCTCTTGGTAATGAGAGCTTTTTATCTGAGGCAACATATTAATGACTTTATTACAACAAAGAAAGCTGCAATAATGCTCAAATATTGTGGGAAATGGCTAAATGTTTCATGAGGGGCGTGTGCATTGGTTTCTCTTCCAAACTGCACTCTGAGCTTAACAAACGGCTGAATGAAAATGAGGTGGAGACAAAGAGAATAGAGCAAGAGCAATTAGCAAATCCCTCAGTGGGAGACGCACAGCTGCTCACTACACTGAAAGGGGAATATCGTACTTTATCCCTAGCAAGGGTAGAATTTATATTGCATAGAACAAAGCAGAGATACTACTATGAAGGTGCCCGCCCGAGTAGTTCACTAGCAGTGTGAGTGTAAGCAACAATAAACGCTTTTCGGACGTCAGAGAGCACGGATATAGCACAGCCTGCTGCCATAAACAACATATTTAAAATGTTCTATTGCGACTTATACGCATCAGAATGTCAGTTAAATACTGAAAGGGGAAGGTCATTTCTTCGTGGCCCGTCAGTTCCAAAATTAAATGATGAAGAGGTAAAAAATTTAGAAAAATCTATATCAAATGTAGAACTTGAGTAAGCAGTGAAATCCCTTAACAGAGGGAAATCACCTGGGCTGGATGGCCTACCCCCTAAGTTTTATTTGGCATTCTGGGACCGACTAGGACCACTAATGTTAGATTCTATAAATTTTGCATTTAAGCAGGGGCTATTCAACAGAGATCAGAGAGATTAATTACTCTCCTCCATAAGAAAAGAAGAGATCCACTAGAATGCTCTAGCTACCGGCCAATCTCTCTTATCTGTGGAGATATAAAAATCTATTCCAAGGTGTTGGCTACACGTCTTGAAACTGTAGCAGGCAAATTCATTAAAGAGATTGGTCTCTCTTCAAGTCGTATGCAAGGCAGAATCTCAACTATTGAAATGAACATTTTGTCCCCTATAATTTTTTGTTCTTTATGATCCCCCCCCCCCCAGCCAAAATAGATATCTGAAATGCATTCTCTCATTTTATTTGGGGAGGAAAATGTCCCAGAATTAAACTCGCAACTATACAAAGAAGCAAGATCACTGGAGGCCTGAAGGTCTAAATTTATACTTCTGCTACTATGGCTTCCAAATTAGACCACTGCAGGTATGGAGACAGCAGGACTTTGTAGCACGGCAGCTTCAGTTATACATACATTGGCCATAAACAACGCTGTATTCGTACTAAATGGTGGTAAGTTACTCGTGTTCTCTACTGTGAACACCCGTCACTCTGAACCATTGAATGACGGAACTTTAAATAGGGGCAGGGGTTCAGGCAGCCTGCCCTCCCTCTCTGCACATGCCTCCAGGATGGATGAATGAGTGGGTGGGTGGATGGATGGATAAAAAAATGTGACAACATCCAGATACCCTCAGTCATAATGTAGCTATCTTCAAAGCACTTCGACCTTTTAAACAATTTGTCCAAGCTGGGCACCTTAACCAGAATAAAAATTGCGATGGCAAAGGACATCGCTCTGGCAGAGTTTGCCGTTTCATTGTCGTACTGGATTTAGGGACGTGATCCAAGCCGGTGTACTTGTTCGTGAGAGAGGGCCTGTTTGTCAGCCTTTCAAATATATCCTTTTGCTTTTTTCACCGCCACAAATCCCAGCCTTTCGTACATAATACTGTACGTGGTATGATTCACTTCTGTTATTACTGGTTACCGTTCAATAATCTGGAGTTATGGCGGTAAATGACGGGTGTGGCACATTTATAAAGCGTTTCCTGAAACACAGAACCGATAAATTTAGTAAAGGCAATTGATACCGTGTTTACGTTTTTAGCAAGCATAGGGTCTTATTTTATAGACTGTGACTTGATAGTTGTTAGTGCAACTGAGAATTATAAATTAAAGTTGTCGTGTATAATTTAATTTTAATTATATCGGAATTATTTTAATTGCTTTAACAGAAAGCGCAGGAGTATACGCAGTGCTTTGTTTTAAAGGGAGCCACACTAAAAATAGCACTGTCAGTACCGTGCGTGATTCCTTTAATACCATGCTTTTGCATTGTGCCTCATACCCACATGAGTGCAGCCTCCATTTCAGTTTATGTCACTGTTTTCTAGAATTTGGCAACGCTTTGGGGAATGAAAACGTGTTCACCGCAGCAGAGGGGATCATCTGGTTTAGGTACCACAATTACCTCGCCTCTAAGCTGCAAGAGGAGTACCCGTCATGGTCGGACGAGGAACTGTTCCAGTATGCCAGGAAGCGGGTGGTGGCCACACTCCAGGTACAGATATGGGTCCGTTTGACACAAACAGGGCTGTAAACTGTTAATAAGCATGAGGTATAATTATCTCGTTAGCTGGACATTGCCGGCTTCCATAACGTTTATCAGATACCGTAAACAAACAGTGCACTTTAACTGACAGTAAATTATTATTATTTTTAATCAGTATTGACTTAAGCTGAATAAATTCATATGTAAATACGTTAAATTGATTTATATAGTTTTACAAAAATGCTTGGCACGCTGTTGGCACTGAAAACACATTATTGTGATGTCACGTATCAAACACCTTACTTTCTGCCAGAGCATTGTGTTTTACCAATGGCTGCCCGCATTGCTGGGACGTGAGACGGTGCCAGCATACTCAGGTGAGGAGGCTTCACTTTATCATGTTGAAGTGTAAGTGTCAACGTAGACAACGCAAACCACACGACAAATTATGTGTTTAAATATATGTTTTTGGCTTGAATGGATTATTACTGAACTGATGAGTTTTCAGGCTCTTTTTGAACAGGCATCCACAGCCATAATGGCCAGATAAAACAATTATATTCATCATCAGTGGAAAATTTCACTTACCCAGATTTCTTCTAAATCCCTCTTCCTCAATAGGCTACCAAAAATTTGTTGATCCTGGAATTTCTCCGGAGTTTCAGGCAGCTGCCATCCGCTTTCAGTTTACTATGGTGCCGCCTGGTGTATATATGAGGTACTACATGAAGTTTTCAATCGCCTTTCCCCATCTCTTATAATGTTAAGGGGAAGCCCTACATTTGCTTTTGTTATTTTACTTTAATCTTACTTTGGATTGTTTAATTTTTAATTTTAAAAACTTGGACATATGTTGTATCTTTCTGCACAAACCTTTGTGCGGTCAGCGTTGACTGATGTTTCCTCCCTGCTTTTACGCTTGGGGTATCTATGGGGTATCTTTCTCCTCTTGTATCTAGCTTTCTCCTCTTTTCATGCCACTGGCCACATTTTTACTGCCACAATTGGTCAAGGAACTTGCTACTTGGGATTCAGTTTCCGGGAACTTCCTTATGTATTGTCAATGAAGAGATATGCAGTTTCAGGATTTATGTTTACCTGAATCTCAGATATCATGCATGTCTGAGTGAATGGTGTGTGTGTGTGTGTGTGTGTGTGTGTGCCCCCTGCCATGGGCTGGTGCCCCAACCTGGCCTGTGCCCTGCTTTGTGCCTGTAGCCTCCGGGATAGACTCCGGACCCTCCTGTAATCCTGAATAGGTTAAGCAGTTACAGAAGCTGGATAGATGGATGGATGGATTGATAGATGGATGGATGGATGGATGATTCTCAAATTTCCATTATAACGAGATGAATCGGGCTATTTCACGCAAGTTATCCTTGAGGGAAAACTAGTCACTGCAGTAAGATAATCTACAGTCCTGATGGAACGTTGTAAACCATTTCCTGATAGACCGGTCATAGTATTGTGATTCTTAACAGCCCGTTGGCAGTGACCCAGTAAATGCAGTGATGACTGATTTGTATTTGCGCTGTAATTGTTTATGGGTAATTGTTTCTTTATGCTGTTCATTGTCCACCATGCATACTGCTATGAGTAAATATGAAATATATTAGCGATACTGCACCTAAGCAACACTTACTTGCATTCAAAGCCATCCAGATAATCCATCCAGATTGCCATAAAATGTCTACATTTTAGATTACAAGGTAAGCCCGTATGCTGTGATATTGTAGTGTTTTTTATTTTAAATTCACCTGGTACACAGTTATTTGTCACTTAATGCTTTTAGCGAAACCTGATAAAAGCTATATTTATGTCTGGGGTTCCACATGGACCCACTCTTGATCCTATGTTACTTCTCTCCTTTTCTCTTCCTCTTTCATCCAAGTATGATGTGCTTTTGTTTTTTTTTTCTGTAGTTAGATGTCTATGACACCGTAAATAGATTTTAAGATTCTCTTGTAATACTAATCTGTTTAGTATAAGCAACCATGTGATATATAACATTAAGATTATGTAACTACTCTTTTTAAAAGGTTTCAGATGCCCGCCATCTTAAAACTCAAAGAAAGTGTATCATTGTAAATTGCAAATAGGATACAGAGACCAGCTGTCCTTGTGCATCTACATTGTACAGGTGTTGATCTGTAGCAGCGCCAGTCAACCTATTAGGTGACAGAGGTGCCGCCATCTTATGAACGGGCACCAATTTAGCAACCGCCAGCACTGGCCACCACCCGCCTCCATACAAACTGCATTGCTGGCGCCCCCTGGTGTGAGGAGCTAATAGTGGCATCCACAGTCCCACACAAAGTGAAATTGGGCACTGAAGCTTATCTAGTTTGCCACATTCGATCAGTAATGATCTGTGGAATCTCTAACCCTAAATATTGGTACTCAACATATGCACTAATAGTAACGTCTTTAGTCATGCTACAAACACCAGGCAATACATTTTAAATCTGGTTTATATTTGTTTGACCAACAATTCTTCCAGCTAATGAAAGGGTATGAAGTAGTTTTTATAAATTTCTGTTGGGCTGAGAAGTTTTCAGAAAAAAACAATTTCTCGTGGTATATGATATTTCATTCTTCTGACATCTTCTCACCTTGTGGAATGTGTTCTATTTGCTACAGAAACAGAACCTGCCGTTACAGGAACATTATCAACCTGGACGGCAGCTCGTCTCCAGGGATGCGCATGTGTAACAGCTTTTGGAACAGACAGGTGAGCTCCGACCGCAGGGTCGTTTGCCACCTCTCTCTCATCCAAGGTATCGTTTGTATGGTAAATAATAGGCGCTGTGTGACGCATAGAGCTGTTCAAATTTGGGCGAGAAATCCAAGAAAGCAGTACGGGTTCTAACAAACAGAGCATGGATTTTGTGGTAGAATCCCAACCTGAGGAATGGCCAAGATGTGGATGAGCTGATGCTGGGGATGGCATCACAGATCGCAGAGAAAGAGGACCATGTCGTGGTGGAGGACCTGAGAGGTGGGTATCCCCTGGTTGTACCACTATTCCTTGTTTTCAGTAATTGTATTATATTTTATATTCATAGTTTATATTGATTGGTTTATGTTGATTGTAGGTAACTAATGACAGAATGTGAGTGTGGCTGCTGCCTTTCTTTTGTCCTATTTCCTCCCAGATTACATGTATGGTTCACTACGGTTCTCTCGCTCTGACTTGGTGGCCACTACAATCCAGAGGGGCAGAGACAATGGCCTGCCCAGCTACACCCAGGTCAGGGAGGCCTTCAATCTACCACCAATTAACAGCTGGGCGGAGATCAACCCAGACCTGTACAGGGCTAATCCACAGGTGAGGGAAGAAAAAGGGAAAAGGGAAAAGGGATGATATGAGGGGGAGATATAAGGGAAGATATAAAGCGAAGATGTCCCACAGCATGAAGAGTGTCTAACCTTCTCCATCTGCAATACTCAGCTCTTCACAGACCTGGCCGGACTCTATGGTGATGATCTTTCCAACCTGGAGCTTTTTCCGGGAGGCCTCTTGGAGTCCATGGGCAGCCCCGGGCCAGTCTTTTCTGCCATCATCCTGGACCAGTTTCAACGTATCAGGGATGGAGATCGCTTCTGGTTTGAGAACAAACTAAATGGGTAGGAGGAGATCACGGAGGCTTTTCTGTCAACTTCTTCATACTGTGAGTCTCCCACGGTATGATGTCATCTTATGATGGTCATGTGACAGTCTATTCACAGCTGAAGAGATTCTGGCCATTCGCACCACCACTTTTCATGATGTGCTCGTTGCTGCCTCTAGTGCTGAGTCTGATGATTTCCAGCGGGATGTGTTTACCTGGAAGGACGGTAATGAGTCACATCATTAGGCCATTTCATTTATTATTAATTTGATCAACTCTTCCATAAGGTTTACCAACTGAAAGGGAAAGAGACTGAATGTCATTCTTGTAATTAAGTAGAGTAGCGCATTCTTGGCTCCGAGACTGCAGAGTGTGTCTGCAGAGGGTGTCCTTGTGCCATGCAGGTGATCCCTGCCCACAGCCCAAGCAGATAACGGCTGCTGACCTCTTCCCATGCACCAATGCCACCACCCTGCACTATTTCGATGGCAGCTATGTCGGCTTCGGAGTCACAGTCGCAGCCCTGTTCCTTCTCCCACCAGGTTTGCCTCTGATACCTTCTATTCCTGGAGCATGAGAGACAGGTTCAGGTCACCGTTATGTGATTATGCTTTTAATTTCCTTAAACATTGGACTCATTGGTCTAACCAAGCATAGTGTCAAGGGAAAAAGGTGAGATACTGTAAGAACCAGTAAGACCGCTAATGAGCCACAGACCATTATTGCCCTCCGAAGGGTAATTTCATGCCCTGTCTCTCCTCAAAAGTCAGCCTTCTGCTTGCCTATGTGGTGGCCTACTTCCGCAAGTCCAAATTCAAGAGGTTTCAGAGGAAGCTCCAAACAGAGAGCAGCACACAGGAGGCGGCCGTGGGAATCACAGGTGGGCTAACTGACCACAGACAAAGGCACCGCAGAATGGCCGGGCATCACGGGGTAACCTGAGCCAACCTGCCCCTCTGTTACACTGCACAGACTTTGACACACAGTAGATCTCCATTAACGGCGGGGAATAGCTTTATTAGGCTCAAGTCTTCACAACACAGACATTGTTCGAGGTATGAGAACACATGGAATGTGCAATGCAAATGTCCATTAGTAATTGAGAGTATGGTGCTGTAGGAATGGGTAGTTCAGTGGGTAGCGCTGTGCCCAGACACCGGGGCTCTTGGATGGATTCTGGTGCCCGGCTTTGTGTGTGTTTGGAGTCTGCGTTTCCTACAAGTATCTGCGGTACCCTATAAAGGATATGTGATTATTTTACGAATATCACATTTAAATATAATATATTCTTAATGGAAAAATCAATGTATGCAACTGTTGATCAAATCAAAAACCATTGCTGACATTTTTGAACAGCTGACAATGTTCTAAAAAGTTGGGATGTCTTACTTAAGATTTCAGTCTTGGGAACTGTGACGTCTTGCCCTTTGCTGCTTAACTATTCCGGATGCCCAAATAGCAATCAAAGCCACAACTTGTTACCTCATTCCAACTGTTCCCTGGCAACCGTCTCCCTCCAGCCTGTGAATGGCAAGGCCAAAAGGGGTCCCTGCAACCGATCAGCTTGTCCATTGATGCTCAGCAGAAGCTATGTGTGACAGACAGCAGTGGGTCCACGCTGCGTTGCCTCCAACTGGCTGGTCAGAGCCATCGCGACATCCTTCTGTCAAGCGATGGCCAACGGCAAGCCTTGCTGCTAAAAATCCCCAAAGAATATGACCTGGTGAGAGGCAGCAGTGCTGTGTTTCTCTGTTTTTCTGCTAGCATTGTATAGTTTTTCTTTTCCTTTTTTGCAGCATTCTTTTACATCTCTCATCATGTATCATGTTACTGTATCTTTTTTATTTACTGGGCATTCTATCCATCTGGTTTCAGGTGTTGTTTTTTGAAAATGAAAGCAAGCGTGCAGAGTTTGTGGATTACCTTCGTTTGGAGGTGAATGTCATGGACAGGAGACTACAGATCAGGGAGATGCGGGAACAAGATCTTCTGGAGGAAGCAGTGACCAGAGAACAAAGGGCACAGATTGTGGAAACCTTCTTCAGGCATGCCTTTTCACAGGTGAGTGCTCTGGAGTGCAAACCAACCAACTGTCATTGATTACTCTCTTATGTGACAATGCATCTTCTCTTTATTAAAGAAGCATCTTCCCATTGAAAATGATGCATTCAAAAATATTTTTCAAGAAAACATTGTCTTAACCTCAGATCTTGGAAATTGAAAAACGAGATGCCGGGGACTTGAGCGCCGTGTCCTCGCGGAGAACACGGGAGGCGCTGCAGTGTGAACTCAGCAGGGCTGAGTTTGCTGAGGTCCTCAGGCTGAAACCCGACTCGCTCTTCGTGGAGTCCATGTTCAACCTGGCCGACAAGGACGGCAACGGCTACCTCTCTTTCCAAGAGTTCCTGGACATTATTGTCATTTTCATGAAAGGTGAGGCCAAAATAATCCTCATTGTCCTGCTTGTGCTTCTTCTTTATTCTGAAATAGTTTGGAGTTGGGGTTCTCAAACTCCGGACTGCTACCTGGACGTTCTCATTCTTGTTATATATTGATGTCTATATCGAAGGGTATTGTTCATTCATTAAATGCTGTTTTGTTATTGAAAATTGTTCTGGATCTCTGAGTCTGAATGAAAATCCGATGTGGACTTTTGGTCAAAAAGTTTGGGATCCGAGTGAATGCCCGCTTCTTTGTTTTGTTTTACAGGTTCGCCAGAAGAGAAATCAAAGATGATGTTTGCAATGCATGATGTAGAAGGAAATGGGTTCTTGTCCAAAGATGAATTTTCCAGGTTACTAAGGTGCATTAATCATTTACATTTTTTGCTAAGTGTAAAAGTTAACATTGTTTAAACTGCAATTCCTTTCTTTTAAACCATCTAAGAGGTATTACTAATGAAAGCTTATCACAAAGGTGAATCTGATCAGTCAATCCATTACATGGTGAATCAGCGCTTCGCACTCTGTGTAAGCATGTGGAAAAGAACAGGAAATAGATGGTCCCTCAGACCTCTGCTCCCTCACTGGTGTTACTTCGTGCTGCAGGTCCTTCATTGAAGTCTCCAACTGCCTGTCCAAGAGTCAGGCCGAAGAAGCCATTGAAGCCATGCTACAGGCGGCCGGCTTTGATTGCAAGGAGAAGATCACCTGGGAGGACTTCCACTGTCTCCTCCATGACCATGAGAAGGAGCTCAAGTTTGCTCAGCTCAACATCAAAGGTAAGAGCGGGCAGGACAAGAAGGACCAGGAAGCATCACTGGCTGCGTGTCTCTCGCTTTCTGTCTCGTCATCTTCTTATCCTTTTCCTCAGGGATGGAGATTCAGAGTGAAAAACAGCCAAACAGAAACCAGAGAGTGTCCTTCATCACAACAGGGAAAGCAAAGTGAGTTTAACCACTGAAGATCCTAAAATAAAATGACACTGGATAGGTAACAGATATGAGATGAGCTAGCTAAATGTGTTGTTTTTGCTGCATTGCATGCTGGGAAAATAACTTGTGTTTAATTATATGCTCACTTTGGTGTTTTACAGTTCACAGGCAGAAGCAGACAGTGATTTGACCTTCAGGGGTGTAATGAGAGTTGGACAGGATCTACACAGGAGACAAGGAAGGAAGTAAGACGAGTAGATACCTCATGTAACTCTTCTTTTCATTTTATATGTTAGTTCGTGTCGATTCATTTTTGCAGCCGCGTGGATTCGAGCATGAATGTGGGTCACATCTGGCTAATCAGTAAAATGTGTGACTGTGAATGTATTAAATTACACTGTGAACACTAATAACAAAGACGGCAATAACCAGGAAGCAGGAAGTTGCTAAAGTGCTTATTTATCGTAGGTGGCTGATCCACAATTTCATGGTCTATTGAGTTTCTACTTTAATTGGTGTGGACTTCCCAAACCATGCAGTGCTTATATTCTAGACATAACCTGATGAGGTCAAGGAGACAGCAGTTTGGTCGCAGTAGCCTGCAACATGGTCCCTGCGCGACTGTGTCCTGACGTGCTCGAAAATGAGTAAACCTGACATCTCAGTTTCTGATGGCAAAAAAACCACATGCAGCTTTGGGCCTTAGCTTCTTTTCACTCATGGTGGAGCCACTTTCCAGGTGCCATCTGCACACTCGTGGCTCCTCAGCTTTGCTTCATTCTGTGGTCAAGCAGGCGGCAACATTTCTTGCTTACTAGTGCAATTCTGGACTTCATGGTACTTAGATACTGTTTTACTTTCTTATTTTATTCTGTATGAACATATTTCAATAAAGGACAGCAAAGTTGAACTGACACTAGTATTTATGTAGGTTTACTTGCATAACAAAAGCATATATATTTCTTATATGATTCTGAAAATCTTGTCACGCAGAATAAGGCAGCTTATACCTTCATGGTGAACAAAAATGCGCAAGTAATAACAGGGAATTAGGGTTTAGCTGTCTAAGCATTTCAGATGTCACAGCCTAGCAGTAATTATATGACCTGGGTTTGCTGTCATGAATGACATCATGTCTGGCTAGTGCTCTGGTTGTGGGTTAGTCAAACATACTTCTTAATGTCTTTAGAAATTACTCCTGCATGCTCCTGAAAAATCATGATTTTTAATAAATAGTTCTTCCAGCTAGAACAGATCCTACTTCTTCCCACAGAGCCTCCTTGCTGTCCCCTGGATGTCAATATGTTCCATAACAAACTCAATGTTCTTCCTTTAAGCCCTATGAATTCCTCATCACTCTTTTGTGTATCTGCAACACCCACCTCTCCTAGGAATAACTCCCGCGGTGCGAGTGTCTACGTAAAGCCCTGGAGAGACGGCCACCACAGGAGCCGCATCCAGCAGAAAGTCCAGCAGTTCAAGCGCTTTGTGGAGAACTACCGTCGCCATATTGTCTGTTTCACTATCTTCTATGGAATCATGGCAGGCGTGACCTTGGAAAGATGTTACCGTAAGCAACGCCTGGTTTTATGTGTTGAACTTCAACCCAGATTTGCCCTAAGCCTGAGTGTAGGTTTTCCCATACTAAGCAGATGTAAGTCTTTTAATCTTAAGATTTCCCCGTGGTCAGACATAGTTCGTCTCTACCGGTACTTTCCAGACTACAGTTTGCAAGCGGATCACACCGGTATCCCAGAGTCCACAGCTGTGGGCATCGTGATCTCCCGTGGCTCCGCTGCTGCCATCTCCTTCCTTTTCCCGTACATGATGCTCACCGTTTGCCGCAACCTCATCACAATGGGTCGAGAGACCTTCCTCAACCACTACATCCCGTTTGACGCAGCCATCGACTTCCATCGCTGCATGGCCATGACAGCTATTATCTTCACAGGTTGAATAGCTATGAACATCACAACTTCTTTCTTTGTTGTTGTTATAAGATTTTTTAAAAAAAATAATAATATGTGATTTGGGAAATGTTGCCAGTAAACGGCAAATACACATGCAATGACGCAGTAGCTAATTTATGTGTGTTGTTTTGCTGAACATAAACCTCCTAACACACCTTTTGGCCATTTTTCCTACAGTCATCCATAGCTTGGGTCATGTGGTCAATGTCTACGTCTTCTGTGTTAGCGACCTCAGTATTCTGTCCTGCCTGTTTCCCAAAGTCTTTGTCAACGATGGGTAATATATATTTATTTTCAGTCCATTTATTGCTGAAGTTAGGTTCCTCAAGTGTATATTTACTAAGCTGCTTTTTGTTGCCTAGATACGAGCTTCCACAGAAGTGGACTTGGTGGTTCTTCCAAACAGTTCCAGGTAGAAAGGCCAAGAAAAAAGCATGCATGTTGGTTAAACGTTCAAATACACAATAGGTGTTAAGATCTAATGACGAAATAGGATCCTGACTTGGGTGCCAGAGTCTGTGGGTTTGTGTCTCTCTCCCAGGCATCACCGGCATCCTGTTGCTTGTCATTTTGGCCGTCATGTACGTCTTTGCTTCACGCCATTTCCGCCACATCAGCTTCCAGGGATTCTGGTTCACGCACTACCTGTATATGCTTGTTTATATTCTGGTGAGCAGAAACATGTTGCCTTAGAAACAGACATGCAAATGTCACACCGTGAATGAAAAACCTACATCTTGATATATTAACGCTGATATGCTCGTGCAGTAAAAAAATAGTGTTCTATTGAAATGTCTGAGCAGATTAATGTTACGATTTTCTTTAGCTATGTGGTAAGGATGCTTGTTTTTCATCCTTCTGCTAGACTGTGATCCACGGAAGCTTCGGCATGGTCCAGGAGCCGCGGTTCCACATCTACCTTATCCCCCCTGCAATCCTCTTCCTGGTGGACAAGCTCATCAGCTTGAACAGGAAGAAAGTGGAGATCCCTGTGCTGAAGGCCGAGCTCCTCCCCTCAGGTTCTCCCAAACCATGTCCTCTTTTCACACGCCACTGATTTGAGTCCTCGATTTCCATGATTGTTGGACTCACCCATGTTAATGTTTATATAGTCTATTTGCTAATCATTGCAGTGTGGTTAGAATCAGTCATTCATCGTGACTGAAAGTTCTCCTGACTTTTTTTTTGCCCGGCAGATGTGGTGTACCTGGAGTTTAAGCGACCTCAGAACTTTGCATACCGTTCAGGGCAGTGGGTGCGGATAGCTTGCCTGGAACTGGGCACTGACGAGTACCACCCATTCACCATGACCTCCGCACCCCACGAGGAGAGGCTTAGCCTCCACATTCGTGCAGTGGGGCCTTGGACCAGCCATCTGAGGGAAGCCTACAGGCCTGAGAATGTTCAACAACTCGGCTCCTATCCTAAGGCATGGGAGCGCGACCTTGACTCATTCTGAACTGGATGCACTACTGGGTGTTTTGACCATTTAAAAAATGTCCTCTTCACAGTTGTATCTGGATGGACCTTTTGGGGAGGGGCACCAAGATTGGAAGAATTTTGAGGTATCCGTCCTTGTGGGAGCAGGAATTGGAGTCACCCCATTCGCCTCCATTCTGAAGGATCTAGTCTTCAAGTCTTCAGTAAAATTCAAGTTCCAGTGCAAAAAAGTAAGTGTCACTATTTGCGAGATAACGGAACTCCTGCATTTTTGCTCACTTGAGCTGGTGCATGTAATGGCTGTCTCATTGCTGTAGGTGTATTTCATCTGGGTGACTCGGACACAGCACCAGTTTGAGTGGGTGTCTGACATAATCAGGGAGGTGGAAGACATGGACGCCCAGGAGCTGGTCTCTGTCCACATCTACATCACCCAGCTGCCTGAGAAATTTGACCTTCGGACCACCATGCTGGTGAGAAAGTATCCTGTGATGCTGGATGTGTCCCGGGCAGAACCATAATGACAGGGGACTTTATGATCAAAACCATGACCTATACTTGTCTACCTCTGCAGTATGTGTGTGAGCGTCACTTCCAGAAGGTTCTAAACCGCAGCCTGTTCACCGGCCTGCGCTCCGTCACTCATTTTGGCCGGCCCCCCTTCACGTCCTTCTTTAACTCCCTGCAGGAGGTGCACCCTGAGGTTAGACCTGGCGTTTGACTGTACCTGCTCTCCATCTCCATTCTCATTGCATTGTAGCTGTTTACCAGCAACACGTTTGAAGCTGTTTAGCTACTTCAACGTGGTTACAACTTGTTTTCACTTTTCTGGAAGGTGGGCAAGATTGGGGTGTTCAGCTGTGGTCCGCCTGGCCTGACGAAGAACGTGGAGAAGGCCTGTCGGAAGATGAATAAACGTGACCAGGCCCACTTTGTTCACCACTATGAAAACTTTTAGCGCTACGAAGAACCAGAATCCAGAAACTAAGCCTGGATTCAAACTGAAATGGCATCTTGCTGAAGCACAGTCTTGCACTTATAAAACTAACCGAAATCAGAAGGATGAACATCTGCATCGTCACCAGAGCTCTTCACCTTGTACTGCTAAACCAAATATTTAGAAAAATTTTAGGCTTCATAGTTCACTGCAGCCCTTACGTGAGATTTCACAGCCCAAAACAAACAATAGCTGTCCAAATATAATTCAGGGAATTGGAAGAAATACCCAAATATCCAGCATAAGTGTCTTAGAGACAGGTTGGCTGATAAAAGTTATTGATAGTGAATGTAATGTACACGTAGACCATAGTGCAAAAGTCAGAGTTCTTCATATAGCATTTTAATGATGTTTAGTATGTCACACAGTTTCATGTATCAATCATTTTTGATTTTTGTGATATAACAGAATGGTGTCAATAAATACTTTTAACAAATAAAAACATTTCATCATTTCATTATTATTCCTGGGTTTCCTGATGAAAACTGAATATTAGCTACAATAACATTATTGTAAGTTATGCACATTGCAGCTCTTTGTATTAAAAGTTTGTTCTCAGCTGTAACAAGTGGAAACACTCAGGAGGTGCAGTATCTAGCTGACGGCGATCGCTCTCACCGGGAGGCTTCCATGCTGTTAGTTATCTGTGGTTATTTCAGTGCATAAACTCCCACCCAGGTCACTGTTTAAGGTTGGTAGGAGGGTGTATTGCATATTATATTATATACAGTATTATTATTAAACTGGGTAGCTCATTCGGTAGCGCATCAGACTTTTAATCTGAGGCTCCAGGGTTCAAGTCCCTGTTCGGGCAGTGTTCCCTTCGGGTTCTCTGGGAAGTCAATCCTGTGGAGTTTTGTTCCTCCAATGGGCTCACCACCTGTAGGAGGGGCCATAGGGGTCGGGTGCAGTGTGAGTTGGGTAGTGGCCGAAGGCGGGGACCTTGGCAATCCGATCCTCGGCTGCAGAAGCTAGCTCTAGGGACATGGAATGTCACCTCTCTGGTGGGGAAGGAGCCTGAGC